>OZ016504.1:36673516-36808516 GCA_963966595.1 Physocephala rufipes
ATCTTGATTTAATTCATTTCAATTTGTTTAAACTTTTCATTTTCTTTTGTTTAATTTAAATTTTATTTTTATCGAAATAAAAGAAAAACAAAAGAGTTTTAAGAAAAGACAATGAAATTATATATTATTTAAATTTAAGAACGCGTGTGTAAATACTGTAGTCCATAAATATCATTAATTTTCAGTAACCATAATCAGTAAGAATAACAACAGCAACAACATCAACAACAATAAAGAATGTTTAAATAGATATAAATAAATATAAATAATCAATAAAAGCAAATAAAGTCATAATTTAATTTGTATAAAATTTTTCTATCACAATTTATTTCTCTTTCACTCTTTCTTAAAACCTTAGGAAAGGAATTTCTTGTCTAACTTTAAATTAAAAAAGAACAAAAAGAAAATGTGATTAAAAATTGAAGAATTTTAAATTGATGCTAAACATTTTAATTTATATTATTTTTTCAAAAGATAACTTGTGTGTATTTTTAAGCGCCTCTGTTTTTGCTGGTGGTAATCAAAAAACATTTAGTTAAAATTGTAATGAAATTATTCAAGCTTCTTGTGAAAGAACGTTTTTATTAAATATTTTTAAAAAATCTACTCAACTGCTCAAAGAAAAAGCAACAACAAATAATTTAATTAAAAATGTATTAAATAATAAAAAAATGTATTATAAAGTTTTTTGTATGATTCTCTTTTCTCTAAAACTATGCAGGTTTTTCATAACATTAGAAAATAAATAGGAAAATAGATAACGACGACAACAACAACTACAACAACTAGCACAGCAGCAGCAACAACAAAACTTAATAAATAAACCCCATCGATAAAAGTTTTTTGTAGAAAATTTATTATTGTATTCAATAGAATGAAATGAAGAAGAAGAAAGAAGAAGCGGTGTAACAAGACAAAGAATAAATAAAAAATATTGAAAAAGAAAGGCATGGCCAAGAAAATATATGATAAAAAATAGATTTAATGAAAAACCGAAATGAAAAGGTTTTAGGAAAAAGTATATCAAATGACATTATAGAAAAGGCATGATTTCCGATACAGATGAAAGCAGGATGTGTTTTGCGAAAGAAGTAAGAGATGAAGGAGATATCAAAAAGAGTGAGGGAGAGAGAGAAAGGATAACAGAAAAGTATAAAGCACATAAAGTAATACAAGCACATGATAATAATAATAAATTCATAAGAATAGACAAAATACATATTTCTTGGAAAAGTGACCTCTCATGACCTCTTATGCATTCTATAAATTCTTAAATATATTTCGTTTTGAACCCTCGTCATAGAAACCTTTAACAACAATTCTTTCACTTCTTAAGTGAACTTCTTTTCACTTAGGATCCTTTTTAAAATGTTAGAAAAGTATTCGTTTCAAAATTTAAGTTTTTCATTTTTTTAATACAAAGTAAATAAATTTATTTAAAATTATTATGTCGTTTGAAAGATAAGAAAAAGAAGGTGAAGATTTTAGAAGTGTGTGCGTAAGACGTAAGATGTAAGATGATTTCCTTTAATTCCTAAATAAAGTCTGAGTACTTTGTATACAAAAATGAGTTTGCGTTAAAAGTGTTTTGCGTCAGAAAAAATGGGAGACGCAAAAAGGGGGACAAATACACAAAATTCATTGCCACACCTTCCGAACAAATTCTTTATGTATTACGAACTTCAACGTCACGGTCCAAGAGGTACCGTTACGAATGTGGACTACATATTCCAGTAGAAGAATAAAAAAGGATATAAGAAAAGGAAAAACATAACAAAACATTGGCAACAATAAATGTACTAAGTTGCAATAAAATCAAATAAAAGCCGAGAAAATGTACATTTAAGTCCTTTTTGTAAATGGTCTTTTTGATAACTAGAAAAATTTAAAAATAAATATTCAAAAATCTAAGCAAGAAAATATAATAAAAAAATTAAAAGTTTAATTAAAAAAATTAATTGTTAAAGCAAAACAAATTAAAAGAAATTTCTGGAAGATGAATAAACAAAATTTAAGTGAATTTCTAAAACCGAGATTTAATGAAAAAATAAGGAGATAAATAAATATATGCACCAGAAAAAATATGCTTAAAAATAAAAGTAATACAAAACAGAAAGATTTTTTGTTCTAAATAAAAGAGCACTAGGTAAAACCCTTAATAATTTCTATTATTAAATATTTTTTATATTTAAATTTGAATTTTTACGCTTAAGATTTTGTTTGGTTTAGAAAGCTGTAAAAGTTAATAACCAATTTTTAAGAATTATAAATGCTTTAGACTTCTTACCCCAAAAATTTATTGAAATCATGTAATTGAGAGCAATTATTTTCTTAACTAAAAATGCTTCTTTTGCATTTTTTCTTTTTTTTTTAATTTTCCACATGAAGGCAAAATACAAAGAAAAAAAATATTTTTAGATTAAATGGAAACTTTAAAAAGTTAATTTTTAAAAAGCGTAATAAAAATAATTTAGTAAAGGAAAAAGAGATTCTAGAAAATTTAACTGAGTATAAAACAACAGGGAAGAAATTAATTAAAGAAGAAAATGAATGAATAAAGAGATATTTTCATGAGGAGCTCAGAAAAATCGTTAGTCAAGGAGCTGTTAAACTTCAAATAGCAAATGAAAAATTATCACGAGATATTTCTGAGCAAAAATCGCATGCATATTTCTGTGTATGTCATAACATGTTCCACTCTCATTCATAGTTTTTCACTCTACCCTTTTCGTTAACTTTCCTTAAACATTTTATCCAATACGGACCGTTACATTAAAAACATTCATATTTTTTATTATTATTTGTTTTTATATTGTAAAAATTTATGAGGATGATGAAGATAACCGGAAGAAACCTAACCTTATGTTAATGAAGATCAATAAAAGCTTCTCTCAGCTTTGATGGTAAACAAAAAAAAAATTGAAAATGTTATATAAACAATCGAAATAGTGATATTTTAATTAATTCTTTCTAATTAATTAATTTTTAATTATTAAGTTTACAAAAAAAAACAATCTGCAAAAAAATTGCAAAAATGAAAAATTTCACTTTTATAAGAAAGTCTCCGTAGTTTAGTTCATAAAAATTAAGTAAAATCAAATGAAATAGATTGAGCGTCTGAGCTGCGTTCATAAAATACTAAAAAAAATAATAAACGTGTCATGAGAATATAGAAAAAGTCCACTGATAGTTTCATTTTTCTCATGAAAGTTTCAGATGTTTTGAGAGACTAAAAATGTATAGAATTGAGAATTTGTTGTTTTGGGTTAGATTAAATGTGTTTCAATCTGCAAAGGTTCTATTTCTGGGAACGTTTGTCGCTGTTTCACTCGTTGAATTTCGGGTTTCTTGCTTTGCTTCTGTTTTATATTGCATTCATACAAATAGCTATTCGTTTCGTTGTGGTTCATGACTGCGCTAGGAAGAAGGAGAATATGAGAGAGCCTTTGATGTGACACGTAGATGGTGCGAGCGCAGAATTCTTTAGTTAGTGGCACTCATTACAATTTGTGTTGGTGTCTGGAATTGAAAGATTGTTAACAGAAAAAGGACCATAATTCTTCTCATACATTTGAAAAGATTCATTGACAAGCTGATTCTTCCTTTTTGTATTAAACTACAGGCGTATCAGAAAAAATTAAAATTGTAAAACTCCGTAACCAGTGTACGAACGACCGATGGTGTTCGATTCAAAAAACTGTGTTTCTGCCCTAAAACCTTGACAAGGTCAACCCCAGTAAAGAACGGGAACTGGATGCTTTAAAATAGCATCAACTTTCCAAAGCTTTTTAATATAAATAATTTCGTAATATCTAAAAAATCTAAATCAGTATAAAAATATCGGAATATAAAATTATCTTACTAACTCGATCACTCCTTGATGAGACATTCTTTTAATAGCCAAGCTTTTGAAAGCTAAAAATAATCAGCTATCGTGAGTTTTTAATGATCGCTTTCAATCAAATAAACTCTCTGAGAACTGATAATTTCTCAAAGGCCTTCTTCTTTGCTCATATGATTTTCGACATTGCTGTTGTTTTTTCTTTCTAAATCCGAACCTAGTGTTTTTGCGTTAAATTTCGCTACACTCTTTTAAGAATATTTTCTCCAACATCAATCTTTGATCCAACGAGCACGCGAATCAACCAACTACTCTCGCTCAGACTCTATCAACTCATCGAGTTATTTTACAGCCCATTTTTCTTTTTACGCGCCATTGAGCGTCCAACGCTGTTGCCTCACTTCTAAAACTAAAATTAGAGAGAGGTTCCATCTCTGACCTTAGCTTTGGGGAGCATGTGAGTGCGTGTACGTATGTGCATGTGTGCGTGTCAGAAATGGCTTATGGACGACGCTGATGATGAGGATGAACTTGGTACCTCTCAAACCAATCGCTATTAAGTACCAACGCGGCCATATTGAAAGAGAGTAAAAAACTTAAAAGGAAGCAAAAATAAAGCACAAAATCCAGAAAACTTAAAAATGGGCTGGTTTCGATTTTTTTTAATTTAAAAAAGATTGTATAACCATTTTGTTATTGTTGTTGGTGGTGATATTAATTTCTATTTTAATTATAAATATATACAGTATATATTTTATAAATAATTGATATAAATAATTTTATTTATCCTCATACAAATTAATTTAAATTTTTTGTGATGTTTCTCGAAAAGAGAATTAAAATTTCTGTAAAATTTACAAAATTCATTAATTTAATTTTATATTATATATTCCTAAAAAATATAAAAATAACGAAGTAAAAAATTGCTAAACGAAGTTTGATAAAAAATGTGTTAATGAAACTTAATCCAATCAAAAACAAAAAGGAGAAGAATAAGATGTGGATAAAGAGAACGAATTGGAAATCTAAGAATAAAAAGGAATTCATATTCAATCTTCTTCTCTCACATTCCTTTGCTCCAACTCTCGACCCTCCTAGTCATCTTATCTCAATCTCTTCCCTACCTTTTTCCCTTCGAGCAACCGGAAATGGTCACTCAAAGCTCATCAACAATCTAAAGGCACTTCATTGATCGGTCGTCACAAAATCACAAGAAAAAACCCTCGCAAATATCTCGCATAATATCAAATTTTTTTGGACTACTTGCGACCAAACGATGGGTTGAATGCAGAAGCAAAAGCAAACAATCGATACCCGATTAATCGATAGACTAGCTAAGACCCATTAGCAAAAAAAGAACCCACCCAAAGCGTGACAGTTAAAGCAGCTAAAGATAATTCTGAAATTAATACAACCTCGATCGATGATCGAAAACGGACGACTGAATTGTGTTGGACGGTCTAAAAGGGATTTTCTCACGTGCATCAATATCATTAGTGTCGTTTCGGTTGCGAGCAGTCAAGCTTGAAATAATTTTTAAATGCTTTTTAAAGTCGAAAATGTTAAAAGTGAGACAAGGAAGAAGTTTGGCGTGGACGTCTGAGCGAAGATAGAGAACGTAGGGGTGGGGAAGGGAAGAGACGCATAGAGAGAGAGGAAGAAAACGCAACCGTACGATCACTTCACTTATCCACACTTATGGCTAGGCTGCTCCGTTTCTTTGACGTGGTTTTTTTTCAATATTTGACTTCCAATCATCCGTGAAATACGAGAAGACACAAAAATTATTTACTTCTTCGTTTTGTTCGCAGCTTTCGTCAACGATTCCTCGATGGAGCAATAGAGTGAAGTAAACAAAAAAGGAACGACGTTACGAGACGATTTCAGTTCGGAAAAAATCATTGATCAAACTTGATTATTAAAAGATTCTCTTTCGTCGAATCTCTTTTTTAATTTCACTTCCAGGGAATTAAATTTTCCTGAAATTTTTTTGAAATTGTTAATAATTTACAAAAATTAAGTTTGATTAAATTGTTTAAATTAATGTCGTCGCTTACGATTATCATCTTTTCTTTTTGCTTAATTCTCAATTTGTTCGATACAATTCATCGCATCGATCATTATCTGTGTCTCGAACTAATAGCATTTTTCAGGCCAGACTGCGCGTCGTCATTATCTTTTATTGTATCACAACAAGCGTGTTATCACCACCACCATCATCACTTGCACGACCACCACCAACTCCATCACCAAGATGGATCTTCATTAAGAGATAAATCTTTTGCCTTTTGTTTCAGTCGTAGCAACGGTGTATCGTAATGAACTAATTTTAAGGTTGAGTAATCACAAGAGACTTCACCGATTCAGTTCATCATTCTTCTTTTCTTCCTTTTTTGGCGATCCTGCGATGATGCAACAACGTGATGAGACGATTCGGTTCGAGAGGTATCGATATGAATCGTTGAAATGATTCAAGAGTCCTTCAAAGATCTCGACGTTCACACTTGGTCGCTTCGAATTAGAGTCAATTTCTTCTCTCCCTACTTGTTCTTCTTCTTTGTCGCTTCTTTTTCGATTTATTTTATTGTTATCGATTCGTCAGGTAATCGGTGCGTTGCCGAAAAGAGAAGCGGTAAAAACCGAATCCGAAGTTTTTTATCGTTTTTATCAACGTTTTTTCAATTTCGGGGTTTTTTTTAATTTTGTTCCCGACTAACCCTGCCAACCATCGAGTAGCAGGTTTATATTCATCACTATTCGATTCCAACTCAATCGGAATTGACATCGGCGATGGCATCGGCGAAAAACAATCGAACTGACATTACCGTTTGCTTCGAATGCTGCCGTTTTTGTCAATCGAAGTCGAAAACTGTTAACAACAGTACGTAACAACAACAACAACAACAACAACTAGACGACTTATTTTATGAAAATTGAAATTGATAGACAATGACTTAACCTTCGATAAATATGGAAAATATTCCGAATAAACGCTTTCAAGCTTTCAATCGCGTCGAATACTGCTTACAGGAATTACCTTGATCCTCCAAAAAAAATAGATAGAAGATCAATTGAAATTAATGGAAATGCTCTTGTCCCTGAAGGAAATATTTGATAGAAATTCGCAAAGAAATTTTAACATTTTCTACAAAGATTTTTCAACCTGATTAAAATCCAGGATTCGAGACGAGATTCTGGGACAATGAGTCAGGAATTAATCCAGCTTTTTTTCGTTACATTGCAATCATTTGTATTTCAAGAACATTATCATTATTAATATCATTATAGAACCAAGATTATCATTATTTGTTCGATCATTTTCTCAAAAAAGAGACTTTGTTTTGGTTTATCTTTTCTTCTTGATTTCTGATCAAAATTTTCAATAATAATGCTTGTTTTATTGTTTTTGTTTGTTGTTGTTGGTTCTGGTTTTATTGTTGTTGTACACTTTTCTGTCGGGGTATCAATCAATTGGCGGCAACATTCACTTATTTCAGGATAACGTCGATTCGTGAACGATTCATTGATTCCGATCGTTTTTCCAACCTTTGTTTCTTCTGTACGTCATTATCCGCGCCTTCAACGTTATCATCAACTTCATCATCATCACCGCCGTCTTTACTGTTTATTCAAATGGTATTACTCTGGTGGTTTCTCTTTGTTTTTGTTCTTATTTGTTGCAAATATCACTTTTTTTGTCTCCTATGTATTAATTCGCCTTCTTCTTTTCCCTCCTCTTCTTCTCCTTCCTCGTTATAGTGTATCGTCGCATAAATAGAGATCTGTTTTTATTTACTTTGTAAAAAATATTGAATGATTGAATCATTTGCCTTTCGCTCGTGCCAAATGATACGGAAAATTATTGAAATTGAAACAAAAAAGTCAAATGGAAATTAACAGAGGAAGTACACAATACAAACACATACGTACATACATACATACATACATACATACACACACAGACACACACACATACGACACAACTTACATGCGCGCCCACTAAAACACATATCCATACGCGCACACACTAACACACACTAACACACACACGCCCCCACGTGCACACACACATACACACACGAATTTGAAAATTAAAAAACAACATTAAAACAATAAAAGAATCAAAATAAAACTAATCCTTACTTTGAGAACAAAGCAAGAAACTTGAAGTGAGTGGCAGACGTCAAGCCAGCGATGAGAAAGGAAGTGAGCGATGGCGGCGGCCGACATTTGATGTCGGGGCTCCTGAATGGTTGGTTCCTTGTTGGTTGAATCAATCGATGCTAATTCTTTTACTCATTTGAATTTCTTTTTTGTTGTTTTTGTTCTCGACAACGTCTTCAAATTTGTCTTTAATCTCGCTCTTCAAAAATTTGTTTGTTGTCTGAACATTCTTATTTATTTTTCCTTCCAGTCTTTGTTCTACTTTTTTTCTTTTTCATTTTTTTTTATTTGTTCTTGATGCTTAAATGAAACGAAAATTAAGAAATTGGTTATTCTGGTGGATTGTACTGTTGTTGTTGTTGCCGCTGCTGTGGCTTCTGCATTTGGGTAGTTCCAAATTGTGTTGTGTTGACTCAACAATTATTTTAATTTTTTTCTTGTCTTTTTTTTTGTTTGCTGGAAAATTTTCTGTTTAATCCTTTGTAGATTGAATTGTTTCATTTTTCGGGATATGTTAAATAACGTGCGCAATGAAATTTCCCAAATTGTTTTCAATTGATTTAGAATAAAATCTATTCGAAGTAAATTCTGTAAAGGAAAGAATTTGTATAATAATAATTTTAAATATTAAAATTCTAAATATTTTTAATAAATTATGAACCTTGGCAATTGTCTTTTGTTGTTGTTATTAACGGAAATGTGCCTGAAACTATAAACGCACTCAAATACGCACACATAAACACGCTACCATTCTAATATATAGTTTATGACTTCAACTTTTTTTTGTTTGCAAAAAGTCCTTTTTATTTTTTATTTTTAATTTTTTTTTTGCTTTCTTTCGTTTTTGTTTTAAGTCGTAAAACGAATATTATTACCAATTACCAAAAATATGGCATCCCTTTTTTCGGTTGGCCCTTTGTTTCTTCCTTTTCCTCTTTGCTCCTCGTTTCTTCCTTTTTTCATTCCATGTTTCATTGCTTCGAGACAATAAAAGATTCGGTAGTCCGAACATCGGTATCGGTGCCGGTATCGATAACGCATCGTGTCGTATCGTATGCATATTTCAGACATATCACACGATCGTCAGTCGTTAAACTTTTCTTGGCAATAAATTTTAGAGGGGGGCATAAATTTTATGAGCGTATTTTAATTAAAACCTGATAAAAATAACACACAAAACTTGTGAAATTATAAAACCAAAAACAACAAAAACATAACCGCCAGAAATAACAGCTGTCTTCAGTGATAGAATTCGTTAATATCATAATATTGATCTTCGGTGGCTTTCTCTGTGAATTCTCAAACTACAAAAAACAAAAAAAAATGAAAAATAATTTCAAAAAAACATTAAATAAAATAAAAAGAAATTTTTTTAATATTTGTAACATTCTATAAATTATTGAAAAATCATAAAAAAGTTTCTGCATTTAAATGTATTAGAACTTACGTGACGTGACGTGACTTCAAAATGACATTAATTTGTTAAAAATTGGGGCAAATTTTTAATATCTTTCTTGAATCATTTTTTTATTTAAAATTTTGATTCGATTAAAATTTTTATTCCAGTTTAATTTATTTTTTAATGAATTATATTAAATGAATTAAGTACTTAAATGTTCAGAAAAATGATAGTAATGTGAATTTTTTTCAAACTGACTAAACTTGATTTAAAATTATCTTCAGTAAATTGCAAGGACAATAGAAGTCTAACACCATACTGTAGACCAATTTAAGGCCCTTTGTGTCAAACTCTTTCTAACATTCCAGCATCAGTTGAAGCCATAATTACTCCTCATTTAGAAGATGCATAAACCTTTTTATTGGGTCAGGATGGCAGATATATTATGAAATTGTTTCTAGTGGAAAAAGGCGAGGCCTTTTCGCCTGAAGTTCGGAAAATTAGTTTATGAAGAAATCGACGACTATTAATTTCATTTCATTTCCCGCGGGGAAATGTCTAAGCAAGCAAGAAGTAACATTTATGTTATTAATGTTATTAATGATTATTAATGAGTTTATTAATGGTTTAGTAGGTACAAAATGAAAAAATGAAAATTGAAAAGAGCCAACGAAGATAGGACATATATTTGAGAAAATTTCATAAGAAGATGTAAACTCTTTTAAGAGTTTCTCAATTTCGAAAACATAGACTTGAATATTTAGATTCTATTTAATATCTATATAGACTGATGACTATATATATCGATAGGCAAAATTAGATGGTAACATATTAAACTGGATTTTTCAATTAAATGATACTTCATCTATTTATTTAAAAATCTGTTTTGCCTTGTTTCGTGTTTTCGCAAATTTTCAATCGGAATGTAACCAAAAAAGAAAAGCAGGCTTAAACTTTACTTTTTTATAAATCGTTCTGTTTGGTCGATTTATGCTCTCCAAGTCATCAATTTTCCAGTTGAAATAAAATTCTGTAGGGTGTTGAAGTATTTGCCATTATTAGCATCTAGAGAGAGATGTCGACCGACGGAAATTTCTTCCCTTTTTTATAAAAATCGAAATCTCTTCCATTTAGGAGTGAATACATATACCATTGCACTTGATGTCATCGCGCTAAAATTTAGTTCGCACGAAATCGAATCAACAAAATAAATTTGTGGTGCCTCAAAGTAATCATTTTGTTTAAAGAAATCCGTAAGAGAATTATACAAACTCTGTAAAACTATATACACTTTTATGAATTTAGAAACTCATTTCAATTTTATATTTTTCAATCTTTTTACTTCTATTAATTCAAAAAAATTGTTCAAAAGTATTAACTCTTGAACATATCTCGCTTCGATCATTAGATTTATGCTTGTAGTTCGGTTAGAAATAACACCCGGTGCTTGTGTCACCACAATCAGACTAATTTGAGAAATATTCGATGCGACGGCCATCGATTTTGAAATATTGAAAATTTTGACTAAACCCGAAATTTCAAGAAAACCAGTTCCAGTGAACTTTCTGGGTCCAAACGAAGTAAATTCTTCAGCCTCTCCATTGAAGCGAATCATTCATTTATATGAAACGAAAATTATATTCATAAATATCGAATATTGAAAAAAAAAATTATTCTGAAAGAACTTTTTATGAAAAGTTCACTTTAGGAATCTGCGAAGGATCGGATGAACGAATTTTGAAAATGAAAGGCATCTTTGAAGTCCACGGATGGTCCAAAAAATCAAACCAAAGTGTGAAAGAAAGAACAGACATTAAACTGAATGAACAGGGACGTTTGCGACTACAAATTATTTAAATTATCAGCTTCACTAATACAACTCGACCTACCTCCACCCGCATCCACCCCAACCCCCTCTGTCTTCAACCCATCAATCTGATGATCGTCTGTTTTTCGTCAAGCGCGGAAAGAAATTCAAGTTTTGCGTTGTAAACAGCAATGAATATCGCGGTTGGTGCTGTTGCGGCTTTTGCTGCATTGCCATCGCCAACAAAATTTTATTACCAATCGATGCTAATTTTTTATTAGTGCTCAATTCGGTTGTTGGCCATAATTACGTTGCTCCACACGCCAGAAACCGCGTGTGTCGTTTCGCCTCATACCGGACTGTGGCACGGCTCTTTCGAAGCCACTCATAATGATTTCGAACGTAAATAAGCGCATTTCATCGACAACAGCAACAACAGCAACAACAATAATAATAACCGCGACAGCAACAAAACGGTGATATTTATTAAGAATTTTATGGCAGGACATTTCGAACAAACTAACAAAATAACGATCGAATAAACAGACTTACGAACAAGCAGACGAAGCAGCGTAAAGACGATTAAACGAACGACGATCGAGCGTTCGAATTTGCTTTTGAGCAATCAAATGAGGCGACCACGATATAACAAGAGATCGAGGAGACGTGAGGGAACAGTCGCGAAGAGGACGTGAATGTACGAGCAAAACATGAAAAACAAAAAACTGACGATCGATCTATCCATTCGCTCATCCGTCCATCTGACGATCAATAGATCGGCTAAGCGTGAACACGGCTTTATCGTTGTTGTTGTTGTTGTTGTTGTTGTTGTTCTTATTATTATTAATGTTGTTTTCGGTTGTAATTGTTGATCAGGAACAGCAAGAAAATTGCTGTTAAACATTTTACGATTTCTGAATTTGATTTCGATCCTGTTATTGTTATTGTTATTGTTATTGTTGATAACTGTTTCTCTTTTCTTCTACCTCATCCTCTTCTCGCAACCAGACCAGTGGAATCCGAATTCGAAATATCGGAATGATCATTAGAATGATGAGATCGAGATATGGTCATTACGATTATGATGGTGTGATCAAAAACGGGAAACGGGCTGTAGCGAACCCATGACGGTTATTAATATTTAAATGATAACAATAAGGAACCGACACAGCAACCGTAACGACAATGACAACAGCATACAACAACAACAACTACAACAACAACAAATCATGTGAAAAGAAATAAAAAGTTTTTTATTGCTCAAAACGAATCTTTGATTTCTTTTTGTTCTTTGGTCAGTCACTGGATGGACAGACGTGGAATGGTCGTCCAGTAAATAATCAACGTACAAAGAACACCAGAAGCGGAACGAAGTGACAGTAGGCGTAAGAGTTCGTGCGTGTGTCCGCACAAACGGTTACCACAAGACACAACGTTTTGTCGATCGTTGTAAAATCGTAAACCTAAAAAAACCAACATTCTTGCTAACAGATTCCACGGCAGGCGGTGTCGGAGCCCAAGCATCGATCCGATTGTTGAACGTCTGATCAGGTTGAACGTGTTCACAACATTCAACGCCTCGCTACCGACCTGCCTGCCTACCAGAGTGCGATCGCAATTTGCATCGTTTATTGTTGTCGCAAACGCGCTGCGATGGATATTATCACATGATATCAATGCATCGGGCAAGCAGCGGCTTCCCTTTGGTGTGTGCCGCCATTGCCACCGATATCGGTACGATTGTATTAACCAAGAATCGATCGTAAATTTCAAAAGTTATTCAAATTAAATGAGAGGAATAAGTACGAGTTTTTATTTGCAATGAAAATCGAAATAACGCGAACAAAATAAGATTCCGAATCCGGAAAAATGTTGCAGCAACGGATTGTCAAAGAGTCTGCAATCATTGTCAGAGCGGCCTTACCACGGTGACCACCGCAATAGGCTTCAACTTCTTGTTTTAATTGCCATAAAATCGTTTCGATAAATTGAGGACTGCTTCTAACTTTTAATAGATCGTCAATTGTTCACAACTGTATCGTCCTTACATCTCGTTTCCTGTCTTTGTAACGCTGTCCGATAATGACAAATTTATGGAAGATTCGGAAGCGTCAAGAACAAAATGATACAAAATTAAATCGCGATTATAAAATACGCGTATAAATAAATGAATTCTAGAAGAAGAGGCGAGATTGAATTGGCGGCGATTATGACGAAGATGGCGACCAACTCGAGACCGATTGCGACCGAGCTTCGGTTTAGTTATTTACAAAATGAACCTCCCGACAACAGCGACCCTAATAATAACAACAACAATAACAACAACATCAACAACAACAACAATAAACAAGCAGCAATGATTACTTTGAACAATGAAATGACTGAAGACCGTCATTGAGTCTTAACACTCTTCTTCTAGAATAGCCGAGAAATGTTTGGCCTCCCGCGCAGCGACAATCAGCACAACAACAACAGCGAGAGGAACGCATTTGGGTGAACATCTGCTGGTCAAATGGTCATTGGAAGTTCGTTGGTGCGTCCGTCAGCTTGACCAACCACTGCTACCGCACGCAGCTAATAACAATATTAATAAGCAAATAAGTCACAAACAGCGATCTTTTTCGGATAATAAATTATCGAGCAGCGTTGGAATGTGTCTCGAATGCGCTTCTGTGCAACGCTATTCAAAATTGAACCGAGTGGATGAAGGAAACCCTTTTCTTTTGGGGGAAAAATTACCCAGCCTCGCAAAGCAACACGTTACCGCCACGCTTCTTCTTCTTCTTCAGATGACAAACGATACCATTGGCTTTATGCTGGTCACTTTTGGACGGCTAATGAACCAACTGTTAATCATCGACTGACTCACCAACACTAACAACGGCAACAACAACGATACCCACACCAACACAAACACAGTCTGATTCTGACTTATTAAATCGGGTCAACTTATTGATGCTGTTTAAGATGCAGTTAAGACTCTGTATGTGAACTCTTTGGTCCATAAATTACGAAGTCAAGCAAGCGGGATCATTTAAAGGCTGTTAAACATTCAGCACCACCAAGTAATCGACCGAAATGACCGTTGCCCTGTCGCAGAAGCTCGATTGGCCCCACCATTCGCAGCGCTGCACAGCGTGTGCGGTACCTCTTTGGGAAGACGAAACGAACTCATGCTCAGTGTTAAATAAACGGCAGGGGGCACCGCTCGTGGCGGTATCCGTATACGATTTCCGGACGGGTGGGGACGGTATCTATATAGAAGGAATGAAGGAGATTCGTATGGTGGCCACCGCCACCGAAATGTCCCGCTGCTTAAAATTTGATTATTCTCGAATTTCGATTTTTGAAAAATTTTTTAATTTAACAGATTTACGAGTGTACGCGTTCGGGAGCTAATCGCATTTAAGCGAAGCCGCCTTTTAAAACCGGAGGAGAGCCGTTTACGCGAACCGGGCAATGCGGGCTAGCGATCGAGCTATTGGAGAGTCGCCAACTTGTCTTTATTTTGGCAAATGTAGAAATATGTCTTTGATCTTTGGCGGCAACGATAGCGGTATCAACGTTAATTTTACAGCCGTTTCAGGAAATACCAAAAAATAAGCAAACAAATGAATCGTAGCAACTCACAAAAAAATTGGCTAATAATCAATTTTTAATTTTAAAACAAATTCTTACCAGAATATTAAAAGTCCTTTCCGAAATATCTTAATCTTTTTGTTAGAATTCTTTTTCTAATCCTTAACAAGTTTTTTGTTTCAGATGTTTTAGAGCCCTTTCATAAATTCAAAATTTGATTGAATTAAAAGGTGTTTGACTCAACTTGAAGGTTCCTGAGAAAAGGATTCTAATAAAAGACTGACTGCTTTTGAGAGGAGCTAGTTTTTTCTTGCTCCGTATGCTATTTTCTATAAAAGAATTGTATCATTTTTGCTTCGTCAACAATAGAAATAATAATATCAGTGTCTCCTTTTAATTTCGGTGTCTTTCATTTTCATCCCTTCAACTCAAATTTGATTTTATGATTTGTCTTTTCAAAACAAAAGATTTAAGAAACGAACCTGTCTTAAAATTGATCAGAACTGTATTGAGGCTTCTCTTAGATCCACCTTCCTTGACTGAACCTCTTTGATAATGAAAAGATATATAGTGATACGTGATCGAAATGGGAATGTTCAACAAAAAATTGCTGTTTATCTTGAGCTCAATCAATAATACTCAATATATGTTTTACAAACCCACCCCTCATAGTCTTTTCCCTTTTATTATCATGATCGTCATCATGTTGATGATGACGAATGGCAAATACACTTTTTTCAGAAATACAAACATTTAAAAGATCATTATGATCACCATCATTGACATCATTATCGTCATCCTACCGTGATCGTTATTGTATCACAATATTGAAATATCGTTATGCTTCAATATCTTCACAAATGTAATTATATAATCACACAATTATATATACACAATTATATAATTAACTCCACTAATATTTTAATTATGATATTTTATAATCGGCACATTATTTTTATTGCAATTATGATTCTTTACATATTATTTTTATTCACTATCATTTTGTTACCTACGGTACCTTTTTATTATTATTTCCTAACAGTATTTTCAAATTTACGTGGACGTTTTAGCTAAAAACTTTCAAAAATTATAAGAATAAATAATAAAAGTTATTTTATAATATAAAATTACGCTATAATTGCGCACAGTCCGATTGTTCAAATTCATTACAAAATACTTATTTGCAAATTTTTTAAATTATTATATTCGTACGTGGATTAGATGTTTGCCAGAAAGGACAGAAAGAATGAAGGAAGTAAAGAGAGCAGGGAGGAAGACGAAGGATGAAGAATGAAAAAAGGGGAAATGAGGAAAAAGAAGACAGGCAAGAGAAAAGAAAATATTTAGAAGCTCGTGACATGAGAACAAAACGAAACGTGAAGAAGTCCTGACGCCTTCCAAGAATTAAACAATTTCTCAATAGTATTTTCTTAGGCATTGTTTTAAACATTTAGTACATGTTTACTTTTATTACTTATACATTAGTTTAAAAGGTATGCATAGTAAAATATATTAAGTTCCTAGGGTCATAAATCACAAATTAGTCTCCGTTTTTCGAGACTAATTTATTAGCGAAGGGTAAAATAATTCTGGATAATCGTTAATTTTGATGCTTTTTCTTGGAAATTTCGCGCTGTCTGTAGCCACTAAGGCTTGTGATACAATATATATCGATATCAATTTTAACATTTTCAAACTGGTTTAATTCCATTAAAATAACTTTTGTCAATAAATTTGTCAATAAAAGTTTATTATAAAATAATAAACTTTGATTGAATAAAGAAAATTACACTTTTTTCACATGACAGTGTCATGACAGGATAATTATCAGGTGCGTAACTTCGGTACAGGGTGTTTTAAGAAGAATGTATTGTGACAGTAGTATATCGTAGGATTCGGTGGATCGGTAAATCGAATAGGGTAGATCTTATTTAATATAGCCCATAAATAACTTTTTTGTGATCTACATCCAAAATTCGAAAATAATAAAAAATCAATTGGAAAGATTGAATCACGTTAGAACGTTTAGAGGTCAAACGAAGGAGTAGCATCAGCAGCTGTTAAAAACCAAAGCTAGTTAATTCAACAAAAGGAAAGGGTATCATTTGGTAAAGAAAACTATGAATGACCCAAATGACCGAAAAAATAAATGAATGAAAAATTCGGAAAGTGGAAAAATGGTAGAAATGAAACTGAGAATGTTGATTGTATTATCACAAATTCAGATTATATTATCACAAAACCTGAAACCTAACATACCGAAAAAGCCGATTCAATGTTTGTTAAATAATTCAGGATGAAAGAAGAAGAAGAAGCAAAACAATAGAACAGCAGGTTAGATTTCGATTAAGAAATAATTTATGATCACATCGTCAAGGCATCGTCAATGACTTCAATCATAAACCATGCTAACAACAACAAAAACAACAACACCAGCAATATCCAAAAATCGGCAGTAAAACCAAAAATTCAAAATCGTTAAAGGTTATTCGCTTTAGACATAAAACAAAATTCAAAATTATATCATTCACCCGATAATGATTTTCCTCGTTTTCTTGAAGAGAAATCATTTTTTAAGAAGGAAGGCATCCTTCCCAAACAAGATGTCAGTGCAATGTTCAACCGATAGTCATAAATTATCGCAAGGAATTGGATAGAAACAATTACAAGGAAATGGGAAATGCATGAATTGAAAGTGAGAAAAAAGGAAAAAAAGGAAAAACCAGGGGAAGCGTGAACGACAGCGACCCATACGTTAAGGGTGGAATAGAAACGTATACGCACGAAAGGTGGCGGTGTCGTTGAGATGGCTAATTTGATTGTATTTATGATTCGAGTGATGCTTCGGTCTGACACACTTCGGTCTATTGGTGGTGCCTACATGACCTGTTGGGATAATTATTGGGTAGTTTAATGATATTTAAGCAATCAGACAAGTTGCTACTGTTGATCAAATTGACCATGACTAATTTCTCTGATTTTTTTGGGTCGTTTTTGTTAGTGTATTATCTGGTGAAAATTAAATTAGACAATTTTTGTGCCGGCCTTGCAGTGAAAGAAATAGGTTAGAAGATAATCCGATATCATCGCAATGATCATTATCAATAAAGTATTGTCACTTGTGTCGCTGTTTTCGACGGCTATTTTCTAATTTCCTGATGCATGAGATCCTCTCCATACATGGAAGCCTTTTTCTTAATGTTGAGACTCATGAGTTGTTGGAGCTCATTGGGAAAGTCATGAGAAAGGACATTTTTAATAAAATATTTGATTATTTTGTCATTACTATTAATCATATAATTATGAAGGATCTAGCAATTTGTTTTTCGATGTAAAAATTTTCTTTGAAATCCATCCAACAATGTACGTTTCAGCAAGAGGTGTCAAATAAAATTGGGCATAGTTTCTAAATTATCATTACGGAACAGACAACATTTGATCATCTGAGAAGTAATTATCCAGATTTCTTAAATGCCAGACACTCGTAAAGCGGGCTGAAATAATTGAAAATGTAAGCATAATTTTCGAATAAATTTGACTCAGTTTACAAAGAAACTAAGTTTTAATGAAACTAATTCGCTTGCAAGAAGCACCCGGTGTGGATTCTAAACGGGTCTCTGGGAATTCAAAACTCACCCTCTCTCCTACGTAAGCGAAACTGATTGATATCTTATAGTGTTCATAAACTCTCGTTTAACCAACAAATAAATCGGGAATTTCGTACTAAGTGATAGTGACACCTCTTGTTGAATGGCACCTCGTATATCAATCAAAGCTTCATTAACACCTGATATATCCTTTTAGTGGCACCGCTAACATAAACACCTGACTCACAATTAATTCACGCTGGTACAGCTTTTAGTACCTAGGCGGTAATCTTAATCAAACTCAATAATTTTTCAATATCAGGAATCTCTACGCAAATTTCTTCTTCGGCAATGGCAGGATCGATCAGCTTGCAGTTCTCCTCGGTTTGGACGCTGCCCAGCGGCATTGCGACTTTAGATGAGACGATAATACCTTGATGTGGTGTGACGAAGGCAAGGGCGCAGAAACAAAGAGAGAGAGACAAACTCTTAATTCCTTTTATTATTGACTCATAATTTCTACTCAGCGCGCAGTCGGTGAAAGACCAGTAGCAGCGCCCTAGAGTCACCTCCGCAACGCCGGTAGTGTAAAAGCCTCTGCGGGGCAAGGCTGTTAAAACAGTAAGAAATGTATTCAAAAAAAAACAGATGTAGAAAAACTTATACGACAAAGATAGAATAGTAAGAAGGAAAGGGATAAACGAAGGCGATTCAATAAGCCCTCAGAAAGAAATAAAAAAAAGAGAAAAATTGTTTCTTAAATCGAAGAAAAAATTTCTTTTAATTAATATTCATTCATTTATTATTTAACATTTTTTCGTGTTAATAATTAATTTTCCTTGAATATTTACCAAAATAAAAAATGTCTTGCAATAAAAAAGGAATGTAAAAACATAAAAACATAAAAAGCAACCATGCTTTTGGTTTGCACAAGCTTCGTCCTCGCCACTCATTCTCTCTCTCTCTCCCTCTCTTTCATACAATCTTCAACTCTTTCTCTCTTTCTGCGCTTAAGCAAATAAAAATAAAACTAATGAGCATCATTTTTTATAACTACTTTAACAACAACAACAATGAAGAACGAAAACAACAACAAGAGCAACAAAACAAGCTAATCAAATGAAATGAAATGAAATATGAAAATATTGTACGATCATGGCATTAAGCGACGAAATTAAATGAAGCCGCAACACGAATCAGAAGAATCCCAAGGGACCGGCTGAGTCGGTAAAAACGGCGCGGCAGCAGTAGCAAAAGCCACGAGAAATAATCAGGGCACGCTGGTTTTTATTCTTGAAATTTTTATTTAAAGTGAGTAAAGTAGCCCTGCCTCGTCAACGGGAACGAAATACTAATAGCCACCGCCTATGACCCCCCCCACAACCACCACTTTACACCACCATCACTTCTCCGTACCATCTAGTAGGCAAACACAATCACACACGCACACGCATATCAATTCTTGCTGTAAACAACAGAAGCTAAAACCGGCCAACCCGAACTGACCGGGAGTGTAAAGTTTTTTATGGACGCAAAAGGAAGCGAAAAATATAAAATGATAATAATTCGTAACTGAAGAGAAAAATAAAAAGAACACGAAGAATAAGAGAACAAAGAATGAGAATGGAATGAAAAGAATAAAAATAGAAATTGTGTGTGAGGAAGGAAGCAAGCGGTGGAGGAGTTAAAAAAGTAACTATAATCAAAATGGTATAGGAGTTATACTGTCGTACCTCTGCCCGTCCATTGTCACGAACATTCTCTGAGTTTGTTGCGGCCTGTGTCGTTGTCGCGGCCCCAACCGTCGCTGCCGTCGTGGTCTGTCGCCGTCGTCATTGCGATGGTATTGCATGATACCACCATACATAAAAGCGACTGGACGAACCGACCAAATGGCCATTCCCAAAAGCCCCGAGATATTTAATGTTTAGTAAAATGCTTCCTCTGTTTTCTTTCTCTTTTTAGATTTCATGCATTTCACGAACAATGGATTGGAATTTTTTGAGTACCTACAAATTTTTTAACACTTTGGATTTTTTCTCCCGATTCGAACACCAACAAAACGACTATAAAAACCCGATCAAAACAGCTATAAAAAATATAAGTAAAATATCAGAAAAAAAAAATACGAAGTTAAAACTGCAAAACTATTAACGTTAAGAGAGGTGAAGAGAGGGTAAGTGAGGAGCGAGAGAGAGGTAAAGGGATATTTTAAATGGAATCAACCAAGAAGTCAATTTGTGAAACATTCCTAAAGCATGAGAATATTGTTAAAAAATCGAGAAAAAACTCCTTTTGGGAAATATTTTCTAGCAGTTGCGTCGCGCACTACTAATTAATTCGTTGAAATCTCCAATAATTTGGGATTTGTATAATTTTGTAAATATTTTTATTTATAAACTGGCTCCAGAAAATTATAAAAATTTCACAATTATTTAAAATAAAATCGGAAATTTTTTCTAGAAATTTGAGGAATAAAGTTCCGAAATAAAAACAACGATCTGAACGATCTGATTTTAATGATCGTAATCAGTAAATGGCGGTTACAACTGCCACAATCCGCCTAAGAAATAACGAAGGATCAGAAATTTTCGAAATTTTCAATACTATTTATCATCGGGATATTTTGGAAATTTTTCTCTTTCGGAATTTTGACGTCACAAGCTTTCTTCCATAGAAAGGATTCCGGAAAAGTCTTTAAAAAGCGATATTACACGATAAAAAAACGATTTACTTTAAATGTTTGGGAGAAACATTTTCAAAAATTCCAATTAAAAGCTCGACTAATATTTCAAAATAAGTCGTCGATATTAATTTGTACTTAACTGGTTTTCAATAAAGACGAATTTCTGAAATAATTTCTCAAATTTAGCAACAACTTCCTTTAAAAAGATCTAAAACGATTTTAACCCTAAGCGAATACCGCAAAATATAAAATAATCAATGTATTCGAATTGAATGATCGTGCAGGTGTCTAAATAAAATGCTCCGTCTTACGATGTTTGTAATGTTTTTAGATGCCCGTTTTATGATTATCATGGATGTTTTCACTGAAACGTCGTTCTACATCTTCGACTCTAAGAATTTGAACTCTTTTTTTGGGCTCTTATGCTTATTCAATCTATAGTTCAAACCCAAAAAAAAACAACCGCATCCATAGCCATCATCCCATAACCACACACAAACCCCTGGAGCAAAGAAACCCTTCGATCCTTTCAAATGCTTTAAGACTTCAAGCAAATAATACTCGCAAAGTAATTTCAACCATTAATTATTGCATCAATATTTGATTTACCTCTGCAGAAGAATGGTAACAATAACAACAACAACAGCAATTCTTACAACCATCACAACAAAAACCAACTACATTATGTCAGAAAATCTTTGCTAAAAATTATTCTTTAATCATTTTTTAATTACTTTTTATTAAATTTGTTACGTGAATTCGGTCGAAATGCAATTTATTGAAATGTAAAATATTTCTATACATCTGTTGTGTTTGTTTATATTTATTAGATTTATCGTATGTGCCTTTGTATGTATAGGTATGTGTATGTATGTGTGTGTGTGCGTTCATGCGTGTGCATATGCGTAAACAATCAATAGTTCTTCGTCAAATCACTCTCTCTTTTTCCAATTTTTAGCCGTTCTTTCATGACCGATAAACACAAGTGTGAATACATTTTGCCCAATTCGTAAGACCTTCGTCTACGCCCGCAAACAAAGAAATTCCATAGAAGAAAACTTTTGAAAACACCAACAACAAATTGGATGTTTTTACTTTTTTTAAGAGAATAAGAAAAATGCTTTCCTTCTATAAATCACCTCGAGAATAGACAGCGCCAATCTTTTCGGAAAAGGAGTAAAAATCTATTAAAAAACAACTGGATTTTTATATTAATGATAAAATCTTAATTAATACGAAAATAAAAATTAATTAATTAGAATATAAATGAATAGCAGATTAATTACAATTATTGAAATAATTTTGATAGCAAGAAATTTTTCTTTTTGTAATTTTCGGTGCGAGAATCTTGCGTTATTTTGAAACGGATCCAGTAAAAGTTCTCCTCACATGACTCGCGGGTCACAGATTGCCGAGCGCAGGAGGCACAAGAAAAGGATATAAAACGAGTAGGCGAGCAAGCAGATGGATTGCGTGAGTGTAAGAATGAATGGATGAGCTATAGAACTCGAATGATGTCTTAATTCTATTGGCCTGGATTATTATTGGCCTAATCCTTCTTTACAAAACATTAAATAAAGGAATATATCCTCGAGATATAGCTTAAGCAAAGCGATACAAAATCCATATTTGGGAAAATTCAACAACGAAGAGAATGAGGAACGATATTGCTGAAGTTATCGACTGACTGATTGACAAACGAATGAATGACACGCATCAGCAGAAATAGGACTAGTCTATTTTATAGATAAACAATTGCGGGATTCACGAAAACACGAAGAGAAAAGGATCAAACGAAGAATGCATACGACTGAGACCAAAAGGTAATTGCAAAGAAAATGTTCCTCGATATTCCTTTCAATACAATACACAAATCTTCAAAAGCCTTTCTTTACAAAAAAAATTCAATAAGACAAAAGAACGTCGAAGGGCATTTAATTGTTCCAAGGGAGAATATTCAAAGACTTCAATCCGTAGACGCCCGCAATTGCTTTCACATGAATCACTTTCACATCTAGGAAGACGAGAATCACGGAAATGACTGAGCTCTGACGATGATTGATCTGGCAAATTAATGATTATTATCGACCACTCAAAACTGTGAAGTAATTATTGCTCGTATGGCAGCTTAATTAACTGCTGACAGAGGTGTGGTGGGCAGTCATTATTCTAATGAAGAGCAATAAAAGTACCGCACTAGATGACTTGAAAGGCTAATCAATAATTAACGAACGGTGATTGCTGGTAGTGATGGCGTTACTTGACAGCAATCTTTTTCAATTGTATTCGCGGCTTAGCAATATCACAAAAAACTGACAGCTATCTGGAATTCATTTGATTTTTATTTCGTAAAAAAACAAATAAATTTCCCGATAGAAAGTCTTACGACGCGCAACTCTTTCCCGACAATTGATGTTGTTGGACAACTTGATTTGAAAACTGATTAGTTGCGGGATTGTGATTAAAATTAATACGCCACTATTGCTGACGTTGTTGTTGTCAATTTTTCTCTATCATCTTATTAGAAATCGTCGATTTTTTCCATCACTGCACGCAGCAACTTCATATGTTGCAGCAGAAACTACACCAGAAACAACAGCGAGAGAAACATAAATAACTTCAACAACAACAACAACACCAACGATTATAAAGATAATAATAATATTCAATTTTTTTTCATAATATTTACGAGTCATCATAAAGAAGAACATTCATGCGTTCATTTTCCTTTCTCGCTCCTGTAGAAAGGATCACCCTCAGTTAGTCACTCCCACCCAATCATTATTATGATCGCATCATCTTGCATTGAATCGAACTGCTTGTCAGTTTTTTAATGGACAAACGACGACTGCCTTCACACCAAGCGTTGATGCGAATTTTGATTTTGATTTGTTTTATAATCGGTAAGTTTTAATAATCATTTTGCGATCCTTAAGAGCTCTCCGGGAAGCCCAAAGATGATTCAATGAAGGACAGAAAGACAGAAGGCAAAGGAAACGATTAGTGGTGTCAGAAACTCATATGGAAATAAAATTGCAAACAAATAACCGATTACTTCAAATACTGGAATAAAGACTGGAATACTGGAAATCTCTTGGAACGAATGTTCAAATCAAACTAATTTTATGAAGAAAGAAATAAAATCGAATTTACAAATAATAAAATATTAAATAAATATCAAGTAATGAGCTGTTTAAGAATGAATATATCTAAAAGTGATTACTTTATGAATCGTCGGGTAATCACTCGAAAGCATTCTTCATTGAACGCTGAAATCCTCACGCCACAAAAACATCACAGATTGGGAAAGCGATAAAAGTCGTCATCTTTCGAAATATCTGTCTATGTCTAGAAATTTCTTGTATCCAAATAAGCTCGCCTTGAAAGATGACTTGCTTGCTTATGGCAACTGATTATTGGCGGTCGCTGCCTGGCCACTCCGAACGGTCTACCTTGTTTTGCTTGCCCGTTGAGTGAAATATTATAAAACATTAGGTGGTAGCATATTTCTACTGTTGTCTGTCCAACCGTCTGTTTATTCGTTCATTCCTTCTCTAGTTTATGTTTCCATCCAGTCATCCATTTGTTCGTTTAATGGATTTGGCCCTTTCCTGCCCCTTGCCTCCCTATCCCCTTCCGCTCACTGATCACCAATAAACCAGCCATCAGCATGATCACGTCCGTATTCGTAGGTACACGATATAGTTGTTGGAGTTGTTGTCGATGTTGTTGTTGGTGTTGCTACCGATGATAATGACGACGGGCACAACGATGATGACGATAATGACCGGTAGCCTAATCCTACGCTGTAAGGCTAAATAACATTGTTAGGTTTTTATGTTAAAATGTTGCTTACTGGTTGTTGCTACCGCTGCCGTTGCCGCTGCCGTTGCTGTTGCCGCTGCCGTTGCTGTTGCCACTACCGCTCCTCCTGCTGTTGTTCTTACAAATTTATTGGTGTTGTTGTTCCTGTCGAAGTCGAAATTGGAATTTTTATGATACAACTTCTTTTTCTTTTAATTTTGTTGTAAATTTCCTTCTTTCTCTCTCTTTCTAAACTAATGTTTCTTTCAGACATTTAACTCTTTTGATTTTCGATATTGATGAAAATTAAATTTGAACAATGAAACGAAAGAGAGAAATAACTGAGAGCAGAAATGAAGAGATAAATAACAATATCATAAGCAATGGATGGGTATTCGATATGATGTGGTTTCGTAATATTTTTGAAAAAAAAAACAATTTTTTTAAAATTGCAAGCGTGCACAACAAACC
This sequence comes from Physocephala rufipes, assembly GCA_963966595.1. Lineage (NCBI taxonomy): Eukaryota > Metazoa > Arthropoda > Insecta > Diptera > Conopidae > Physocephala > Physocephala rufipes. Next base: position 36,698,855 of record OZ016504.1, read on the forward strand.
GTTTTATTCTGCACCGTAGAGGAAGAATATTATATAAAATCATTATATTCGTCCTGACCAAAACGCATATGTATCTTAAATTCACATCTGGAGAAATGGGCAAGTGACGCCCACTTTCGCTGTAGTTAGAAATAGTGAAGATTTTATCATTTGCCATCGCGTTTTCTTCCACAAACATATCGTGTTACATATTCTTAAAGTCTTTACAAGTGATGAACAAATTTAATACATCCTTTCCTCATCGAATGTAGTGTGCAAAATGGCGGTCTTTACAACAACAACGTTAATAATTCACGTCGATAACGATGATGGCGATGGCGACAACGATGAATTAGAAAGAAATTTGATTGAAATAAGCGCTGTCTTTTATTAAAAAGTTTTACGATATTTTCAGGCCTTCAAAAAATGTCACTTCAACGCAATATTCAAATTTTTCTCTTGATACACGTATACCATCATTAATGCGTTGTTTTCAAGCGTCGATACACTCACACAATTTATCGTACATTCATTCATTAATTACTTTCATGAACCACTTTTGAATCTTCGAGCAAAATTTTTGTATAAAAACAGTCGGTATAGTGTCAGTCCAATAAAATTGTATTGTTTGTTTTTAACAAGTTGTTTTTTTTTTAATTTTTATGAATGTCATTCAATTTTATGAATAGGTTAATAAAATTAATTAATATAAACAAAAATAATAAAAACAACCAACACTAAATAAAATTAACTTTTCACAAGTCGAATAATTTATTAATTGCCGGCGGGAGGAGAATAAATAAAGAAGAAACGAATTACACTCGCTTAGCATTTCCCATATAATCCAAAAGGAAATTTATTCCGCAAAAGATAAAAGATAAAAGATAAAGGATAAAAGGGTTCTCCTCGTGACACCTCATTAATATGAAAAATGTTTGAATTAGGAGTAAAAATACTTCCGTCACAAAATTAGTGATTTTCCTTCAACTTTTATAAATACTAGTATATTTACTATCATCTAAACGTCCATAATTAATACATTATTAAATTTGATTTTAAGCCTTTAAAATTGTTAAATTGAAAATAATTTTGAACATTTAAAATGAACATTTTAAAATTTGTTAAAATGTCTCTTTGAAATTATTTTTTTAAGAATATCATTATTTAATTAAAACAAAAATTTTAATGTGAAAACTTAAATTTCTTCAAAAAAAATAAATTATTTCTGAAAATCTTTGGAAATATATTGTGAATATGAAATGAATATTTATGAATATTTATCGCACCGAAAATATTTTAATTTTGTCTAAGTTCTTTGACTACTTTTCTCAATTGCATAAATCAACAACTTTCAAAGTGACTTAACCTACTTTGCAATGTGTCTCCACTCTCCATCCTTTGTCTTCTTTCCTCTTCCCTTCCTTAATGACGATGAGCCCTAAAAAATATCATCTTTCCAATGAGAGCAGCAGGTCACCCGTAGCTCATAAGAATGCCACAAAATCCTTTGTTTATTAACACTCGATTAAATCAAATACGGCTTCAGAATTAGGAGAAAATGTAACAAAGTGAGCTGCTGCTGCTTTGGTGCTGTTGATGGCATTAGTTTGACTGTTGGTGATGTTCTCTCAGTAGCTTTGGAATTCTTGCCGATGCTGCCAATGCTCTTCGGCTGTCTGTTTCTGGTGCTCTTACTCCTGCCTCTAATACCGAGATTGTTGGCAAGGTCAACGATTATAACGGCTTTAAACTTAAGCTGTCTAATGCCGTGGCAGGCGAGAAAACATTGAACCGAATATTAAGCAGTCGAAAAATTAGTATAATAATGATCATGGAAATTACTAAAATTATTGTTAAAAATAGATTTAAAAAAAGGGTGGCCAACAATTTTTGTTATTTATTGATTATTTTAATTGATTAGTTTTATTATTTTTTAAGATTTTCTACGGTTTTTGTTTAGAGGAAATAGTTACAGTCATTTGTTTAATATCCTTTAAATTAATTAATAATTGATTAAATTATTTTGCGATTTTCATTTTTCTCTGTCTCTCTAAATTCGCTGATTAATTTTTAATCTTTCAGTTTTTTTTTCTTTTTATTTAATTTCAGATTTTTTTATAAAATATAATATTCTCATTTTCGTTTCACTTTCTTTCCCCTCTTCTTCAGCTGATTTGTCTTTAAATTGCAAGTCATTACTTAACCCCTTAACAACCGACCCACGTGACCTACGATTAATATCTTGATCCGACTGCGTTTTATGAAATAAACAAACAAATGATTTTCATTAATATCAATGAAGAAATTCTCCAGATTCAGAAAGAAAAGAAAAACAAAATAATAATAAAAATAATAAATCAAGAAATTCAAGCTTGGTCCCAACAACCAAGATGATACGTCAGAAAATCATCGATGTAAAGGAAATTATCCATTGCCTGTCCCGGAAACCAGATTTGATTGAAATGCTCGTTGAATTTTTTTGCTCGCGAGCAATGTGAAATATACAAAAGGAAAAATTAGTAAGAAGTAAGAACGTTAAGTTCGAACTAATCGAAGCTTATATACCTTACACCCGTAATACAAATTTATAGTTTGATCCTAGTAATCAATGGGCGGTACACACCCATTTTAATATTATACTCACTTTTTTGGTTAATTTAGATCTCTGAACTTTTTTTCAAAACAACTCTTCCCAAAAGAGTCTACACTCGATATGGGATAGTAGTGGACGTTTCGGGTCCCTTTTCGGGTGGATTTCTAATATCCAATACTGCCATCTCAATTATAACATACAATTATTGTGGTTCTGGTAGGCGGACGGCATCGTGTCTTTCGAAAATAATTTTATATTCTTGGGAGAGTTCGAGGACGTAATTTAGTCATCAAATTCCGTTTACGAAGGTCGAAAGTGAATTACGCATATAGATATATTCGCTTTATGTATCAGAAATGGGCGTAATTCTAATCCCACTTCACCCATTTTAATACCAAATGGCTTATAGTGATAATTGAAGATATTCGTGCCAAAGTTCATAAGAATATCTCGTTTCATTATCCTGAACTGTCCCAGACAAACAGACGAACAGGGTTAAGTCGTTTCAGGAAATGATTCTGAACCGGAATATATACACTTTTTATAGCTTCCACGCCTCCTTTAGTGTGTTACAAATGGTAGAACAAACTTAATATACTCTCACTTTTCGGACGTAGGGTATAGAAAAGGTTAAAGAAATAACAACGACTGAATGACTGATTGACGAGAGGGCGTCGCGGGCTACTCGTCCATCACGTACAACTCAGTCCATTTAACACATTTTTGACATTAATCCGCGCCTGATGAAACTAATTTTTTTTATACGGCCAACCTCCGCAGCCACTCTATAATTCATTTGGAGCCTATGCCATACCTATGCCATACCGATCGCACTCGGTCCGCAAAAAGACGAATCACTCACTCACAAACAGGATCGGTTCAGAAGCGGGCGGGCAAAGTAGTCTTCGGTTGGTAAAAATACAAACAAATATTAATTTGTTGGCTGCTTGTTGGCTGCTGCTTTTACTTGAGCTGCTGCCCGAGGTTGCTACCGCTAGTGATGATGCTGCTGCTGATGATGCTGGTGATGATGATGATGTTGATTAATTCAGGTTCAATTTTGATGGCTCAACTCAGCTGGATCCACAACACTCTGGTAATCAGCAACAAATCGGAGAGGTAATGCGGTGAGTGTAGATACCGATCATAGTCACCGTTTGCAGACTGGGCTTGTCCTGGATGGCGGGATTATCGCCTTAACTGATCTTACGCACAAATTATTCAAGCGCTCTCTTAAGCGTATTGTTGTCATTGTTGTTGCAATTGTTGCGGCCAGTGGCGCATTTAAAGGATTTAGAGAGGAACGATCCTCTCCAAAGATTCTGACAGCGACAGCGATACAATTTTAAATGCTACAACTACTGCCCTGCAAGTCGCTACTCTTTGTTTATTACGTTATGCCATTTTTTCTTGTGTTGTACACGCGCGTCAATCATTGAATTGTAACAAATTCAACGTCACGCCTAATGTCTTGACTTGTCAATTCCAGTCTGTTTAGACTGTGACTGTTTTGCCACTTCCTGGCAATAGTTGCCAGACCAGATCGATTTCAGGAGCGGTGTCGATGCGTTTGAATGTTTCAGTAATGATTAAATTTGGCATTTTAATGATGATCGTGATTATAAGAGATTCTTCGTATGTACGAGTAAGTATTTGACACAGACGACGATCTGATTACTCGATTATTCTATTATTCATGCATTTAAGGTCATCATCGTGAGTATTTGTATAATTGACACGATTTGATTTAATTAAGATTAGAAGAGGTTTAATCATCATAGGAATTCATCGATGCCTAACACCATTAGAATAAAATTAAATACAAAACCGAATTTTTGAAATATTTCTCGTATTGAGATTAATGCAATCTGCATACTATTGCGATGCATATTATTCTTACTTCTTACTTACTTTACCGGTCCTGTTCCCGGAATCGAATCAGTAGTAAAAGTCCCGAATCAACTAAAATCCAGTTCAAAACAAAAACCGTTTCGAAGGAATTTTAAAACACTCAATGTAAGAAACTACCGTCGCGGCGATAAAATCGTAGACTTTACTACCATTCCCAGTCTACTTTCCAATCCATCTCCTCTCGATCACCACCTCCATTCTCTTCCAGCTCCAGCGGTGAGCAATGAAAATGTCAGATTTATGAAAGCATTCATAAAGAAGATGGAAGAAACGAGAACGTTTATGACATTGACGAGCGATCGTAGCGACCAACTGTCAAACGTGTCAATAATTTAATGGTTCCCAAACGAATATCAAACTTTTTTGTATGGCAAACAACAACAACAAAAACAACAAATTATCAAAAAATCAAATCTTCGAAAAGAAAACCCGAAAAGAAACTTGAATGAAACGCATCGGATTGACGAACGGATTTACGGTACGATCGATGTTATTGGAGTGATTGGCTGAGATCGTTCAGAGCATTCGGTTCTTGAACAATCCGTTGAATATGAAAATGGCCTAGAAACGCTTTTAAATTAAAGAGAAAAATATTTGGAGTAAAATCAATTTACAACTTTTTTATTCTGCGTTAAACAATTTTTAAAACTTCATTTTTGTTTCCAACCTCATTTTTATTATCTTGCCTTTTTCGGGATTGTTTTATTATTTATCGAACTGCAATCAGCGGGATAGAAAAAAGGGGGAAATTTATTTTGACAGCAATCAATCAAAATATTGGTCAAACAATTCGAAGAATTGAAACATTTTTTAATAGAAAAATCACTTTTAAACTTGTGGTAATATAATCGTCATCATTGTTGTTGAACACACATGCTAAACTAACAAATCGACGACATAAATATACAATAGGGGTCATGGAAAAGTCATAAGAAGATTGGGTGAGGTGTTTTCTTTATAGAAATTAACCAAACTTTGAAACTCAAATCATTAGAATTCTCAAGACATTCGATGCGGAAAGAATTATACTCTCCTTCTCTCTACGCCCACTCTCTCTACTCTTTCTCTCTCTTTCTATCTCTGTGTATTAGCTTATGAATTTATAATTCACAATTTATTCAAGCGTTCGATTGATTCATTATTAAATTTTTTATATTGGTTACCTCGAGTGTTTTAATTATATTCAATTAACTTTGGTTTAATTTAATAACAAAAATATATCTACAACAAAATATTCCCCTAAAATTAAAAATATGCAACGTTATCAATATTGTCAAACCACGGCTCAAACCTTCTGGCCAGGAGTTATTAATATTCGAAGACAATTTCGTACACGTAGATTAATATACGATAATGAAGCGGGCGTAAATGGGTAAATGTGTAATGATTATGGTTGTTGTTGTTGTTGTTATTGCTTCAGGCTATTCATAACTATTCGTAAGTGCGATTGATACCATTCAATAATATCTGTAAATTAAACCATACAAAACTATTTCTCCCAAGCAGTACTAACAACAAACAACAGCAGCAGCAACAACAACAATAATAACAACAACGACAACCACGTTCATTTGCAATCATAGAATCCTTTCGAAAGTAATTACATTGATTTATATAAAGGAAAATCACATTAATACACTTCGAGAAATCCACTTTATATACATTTTGTGAGCTTGTATTAATAGGAGAAAATTTGCAGAATTATAATCTTGAATGTTAATTTGTTGTTGGTCGTGTGGAACTCCAGCATCTCATAATATTTTCATTCCAAGGAATATTTCAGTAAAGTATTTTTTTCTTCGAAATCAGACATTTCTTGCAGTTAATCGCGCAGAAAAACTAATTCTTTGTTCAAATGAAACATTTTTATACACTCCCACCCTCGCTCATACACACTTAACGACCCTTAAATGTACACACAAACGTGCCCCCACAGGCACGCAGAATACGCATCCAAATACGCACCACACACTCACCAACACACTCGCAAACGCAAAAGCACTTAGCTACACGCTCTCCCTATCTCTCTCCCTCTTTCTCAAGCACACGCACGCAAACACGCATAAGCGCGCACACAAACCCACGCACGCATTTAGTCCCGTGTACGCATGGATTTACAATTCAAATTAATTCTATATTTCGGGCTTGTCTATGCTACAAGTATTGTTGTGTTGTTGTTGGTTGTTGTTGTATTGTCGTGGTTGTTACTTTTGTTGATTATTTAGATGAAATTTCCGTAGATCCATTTGTACCATACGATTTCTCAATTGCCACAAAGCTCACTAATTCACAAATGCATTCCACACAAAACATACAAAACAAATAAATGCATGCAAAAGCAAATAATTATTAAGAATATGTGTGCGTGCATGCGTGTGCTTTGCGTGTGTGTGTGTGTGTGTGTAAAAGAAGGAGTCCATAAGCACACAAAACGTGAACGCCACAGGAATGGAGTAGGAAATGGAATGGAAATGAAAATGGTGCAATAGAACAATGAAATAGTGGGATTAGTTACAAAAACAAATACTTGAAAGCAATCAAACAAACTAAATGCAAACACCTGCACACGGCTCATGTCGCACCAAACACATACATACAAATGCAAATACACGCAAAACAAATAAAAATATGCGACCAAGCAACAACTAACAATAGTAATAATAGTAAAAACTAAAGCAGCAAAATTGAGGGAATTTTATCAAAACATTGAAAATTGATTAAAAAAATAAACAACAAGAACAACAATAAACTTTAAATAAATTTATTACCTGAAAGCGTTTTAAATAAATGCATATATGATAATAAAAACAAAATTATGTACATAAGAAGACAAAAACAATGTCACCGATGATAAAACCAAATAAAAATAAATAGAAGTGAATACACGAAAGCATTAAACCAATACAAAAACAACATTATAATATAAAAATCAATAGGAAATTCTCACACCGCTCTTGTTTTATCTAAAACGCAATAGTGAAAACAACGAAATCCTTTCAAATGTTTTCAATGGACTTTGCCAACGATGGAAACAACAACAACAATAACGAAATCAATGCCTTTTTCCTAAAGTAGAAACATCAATTCGAAATAAAAAGCCCGAATCGGCACCGACGAGTCTTTGATTTGATTTTGAGCTGTTGTCAAAGGATTTTTTCTTTCAAATTGAATGCATTCTCGCAATGCGTTTTTTCGCTTAACAAATAACAAGCAGAATATGCTAGGACAAACAACAATACTAAAACCGAAGTAAATACAAAAGTAACAACAACAAGAACAAGTGTAATAACGGCAACAACAAGGATAACAAAGTGAAATCAATAAAAACAACAAATACTTTTTGAAAAATAATTTGCTTGGCACGTTTGAAAACAGAAATGAGTTTCAAAATGACAAAGTGTAGTCATTATAGGTAAACACACATGCACACACACGCGCACACTCACGCAAATGTAGACACACCTGCAAGAATGGATTTAAAAGTACTTAACAGTGCCAAAAACTGAAGATATATGTATAATTATTACTGCTATCCTGATGTTGTTGTTGTCGTTGTTGCTACTGTTTATTACCTCCCAAATCCTTTCTTAGTCCACACATTCTATTATTTACAAAAACAAATTGAATAACACAATTTTTTTTTTGTTTCAGTTATTTCTTTATTTTTTATTCATTCTTTTTCTCAGTTAAATTTTATTTTTACTTGTAGGTTTCTACTTTTACAGTTATTTTTATACTATTTTCTAAAATTTTGTTTCATTTCCTTGGAATTTATTTTAAGCAGTATTTACTAAATTGTTTTAATGTTTTGTAGTCGTAAAATTGTATTAAAAAATTATTCAAATGATTTGTATGAATTCAATTTTACTTCTGTTTTTTATCAACATTTTCCGTTTTATGTTTACATTATTTTCACTGTGGGATTAATTGCGCTGTTAAGTGTAGATTAAAAAATCCATTAGATAGAAATTTGAATTGGAAAAATTCCGAATTACATACAGTGGGCCTAATCCGTATTCGTTGAGAACATATTTGTGACTGACAGAAAATTGACTAGTTTTCCCAATAAATTACTTCAATAAAATAAATTGAAATTAAATTTCATTGATTAATTTTCAAAAATCGCGGCTATTATTAAAACAAAGTGTATAAAAATATCAGTTTCAAATTAAATTTTTTGTTGAAAAATCGTCAGAATAAAGTAAAAATCGTAAAGGGTGGGCGGAGTAAAATTTCCTAAATAGCATTCTTTCACACTAAAAATAATGTTTGGTCACAATTCTTTTATTTTTTTATTTACTTGCAGCGAATTCAAATAGAGTTTAATGTACGCGTTAAATTGAAATTTATCCAACTCTATAAGATCGTTCTTATCTCCAATCAAACTACTTTTAATACACAGCCTATATGTCGTATATCATACTCCATAAAGCACAGAATTTTGGGGAAAAACGCTCTTCTTTGTAGCAATTGTTAATCCCCCTCCTTCTTTTGATTATTATAATCATCATCAACACCATCAAGACAAAAGCGATTATCAGTGAGATCATAATTAATTAACCCACCATGAACGGGATAATCCTCGCTTATCATTAACACCTCGCTCCAATTTCTAAGCTATCGATTTCATCTTTCAACATTTCAAAGGAATTCAATAAAAAAACAGAATCGGTGAAAGGGTGGCTACATTCGCGATTACTTTCATTGACACGCCTTCTTTTTCCAAAATTATACAATGTTCAAAATGAGATTTAAAGTGATGCAAATTATTTAAGAAAGAGGTTTTAAGTTAGAAATACAAAAATCAGAAACATAACGATTATCACTTGGATTTAAAAAGAAATAAAAGGAGAAGGATGCAAAAGAAAAAACAGGGAATCTTTATTAATTTTTGCCGATCCTAACCTAATTTTATTTAATAATCATTAATGGTTTTACGATCGAAGGCTATTTGGAATGGATTTTCCTTCGTCACCGCGACATCAAATTCCGATTAAGGACTAGTAATTAGTTTAGTTTTTCTTGAAAAACAAATAGTGAGAAAATATTATGAATAAAATCGTGTCTTGCTGCGAATTTGTTTTCAATACGAATCACAAAAGCCGCAACAACAACAACAACGACGTGACGTCTTTTCAGCTTTTTCATAAAAGAAAGCGGTAACGCGTGCGTCTTTGCTTTTGTTTCAAGAAGATCATAAACAAAAGGCAAGGACACTTCAAGCCACTGAAGGATAATTTATCCGGCAGTCATTGAGTGCAATATTTGTTAACTGCAAGTTCTTTCGAGAAGGACAAAAATGTATTTACCGTATTATTTTGCATGCCGCCATCGTCATCACCGGCGTTACCGATGAAGCAACAACATCGGTTACTTGAACGGATTAACCGTTTTTCAGTCTTTTGTTTTCAACCTTAATCACTTTCATTGTCTTAACTGGGTACAAATTAAGCTACCCGGTAGCGGTGTTCGGGCCACCTGATGGTTACACTTAACAACAGGTAGCGGCAGAGGCAGCGGCCACGGCGTAACCAAGCGTGGACCGATTTGCATGCCTTTGGGCAAACATCCCCACCAACACGAACTTCATTACAATTACCATCTCACCATATCGTCATCATAATCATCATTTGATCATATCATTTTCTTCTTTTTCCTTTCGACTTAAACCCGGATTAAACAAATTGTGCCCGTGGTAGGTAATATTTTGTTGTTTTTTTTTTTTTTTTGAAACAAAAGCAAAGTGATTATGATTTTATAGCCCAAAGGCAAATGAGTCAAACCGTAATGCTTCATAAGAATTTCTCAAGAAATGGATAACATTTTCTTTTGTCAATTCTCGGTTTTCAAACTACTTCTTCAGTTTTGCTCTGGATTAGTTAAACTCACCGGTATTGCTGCTACTGCTGCTGCTGCTGCTGATGATGATTATGATGATGCTACTAGTACTGGTACTAACTTGAGTTCATTTTACTAAGTTAGTAGGGATCAAAAAGTACCTGTGCCCACACCATAAAATAATCAATGTCTAAATCCTTCGAGCACGTAACCTTGCTATGAAACCCATAAAACTATAAAACAATAAAGGGTAGAGAGAAGACAGAGATAATAGAACAAGAAGTAAGTCTTAGGGTGTCGACAAAGCAATCATGTTTATTTCAGGATAAGCCAGGGATGAATAACGGACTGAACAATGTGTGGAAGCAGGTGAAGGAGGATGATCCACCCAAAAACGAAGTGCATGAACTCTACGAATTGGTAAAAGTATAAAATTAGTTTGATCGAAAGATTTCCGGAAGCGAAAAATAAGAAGACGACGACGAAAAAGAAGAAGAAATCGTTGTTGACCAACTGAAACCAGTTGACGCGATCGAATAGAGATCGATGATAATTCGCAGGTAAAAAATATTGACACTTTTCTGCGAAAACTGCAAGAAAAGTGAGATGAAAAGGTAGTAGCGGAACAATTTGCAAAAGAAGTATTAAATCTTTTTGTCACTCCCTCGCTCTCTTTCTTTCATCTTCAGAAATGAGAATTTAGCGTTTTATGAAATTGTTATTATTCGCCATTGAATAAAAATTACTAAGATTTTGTAATATATTTTTGTATGAGAAAATATGCCAGACACGATCGATTTTTGTGTTTTTTACAAAATAATCACAAATTCGAATTCTCATAATGCCAAAAATATCCCGTAAAAATATATATCCCATGAAAGAATTATCTGGGCAGTAGTAGTTGAAAAATGTTAAAAAAACTTACAAATGTATATTTGCTGCGCATCAAATGCACCCAACACCGTGGGAGAGAGAGAGAGGAGATAGTAGGAGATGCTATGGATATCTCATTTTCAACGAAACCTAAATCACTTTATAAATTTTCCTAACGTCACGGAATTCATTCTAAAGCCAACAATGCGTACACACACATACACACGCATACAAAATGCATGCACACAATATGCGTAAATATGAATACTATGTTTATTGTACAATGAACATTCGCAAATCCCTTCAAAAGCATCCTCGCGAATACAAATAAACTCAAGTGAGTAAAGTCTTTCATACAAAACAATTTCCCCAATTCTTCTTCCTCAGCTTTTGTTCTTCAGTTCAAGTGTTGCACAAATTTGTGTGCTTTACTAAAAAGTAAGCATAAAAGGACTTCGAAAAAAATATTTCAAAAGAGCATATTTTTCAAAAAAACGTAGTAAAACCAAAACGACAAAAATGCAAGCAATGAAAAAGGAAAAATCATTCGAGAGGAAGAAATTTGTTTGAAAGCGCGGCTTAACAAAAAACAAGTCGCAAACAAATCAAATGATGCATCGTATTCTCATCTACTATTTCTATTGCCTCTATCACATTTCCATTCTCCCTGATTTAGTCGCAAGACTTTTCAATATGGAATGGGTTTTCTGTCCACAAAATCAACCCTTTCACTCGCTTCTCCAAACTAAACCAAACAGAATCCATTTTGCAACGTTATCAACTTGTACAGTTCCGACACAACAAACAACTCTGACTTCTAGTTGTGAGTACCGAATGTAGAGTACCATCGCCAACAAATAGAACTAAAGCATAAAATAAATAATCCATGTATAAAAATGATAGCAATGAGACCGAAGGAAATGATGTTGACGAAACGACAAACGATTTCGCGAGTCTGTCAAAGAAATTGAAGAAGTGGTATTAGAACCAACGGGCACTAGAAAATATTAAAGAAATTTTATACTTCAGAGAAAGAAGAAATAAATACCGCCCCACTCAGAGAATTCATAAAATTCTTGCTTCGAGTGTAAAGAAAAGTCAGACGGCAAATATTCCAGAGATGCAAATGTCTTCAAAAACGCGAAGAAAAAAATTAGCTTTTCAAGATTGCACAAGACGTTATTTACACAAATGGAATCATCACACTCAAACATACCCTCCCCTCCCACCGCCGATTACCATCATTAGAAGCATCATGTATGATAGACGCCAACGGACTCTTCTGTAATCAATAAAGAAGCAAATAAGAAGCTCCGAATTAATGCTATATCCAAAATATTAGGACTATTCTTATAAAATTTTTCACTGAATGTCTGAAATAAAATTTCAAAGAGAATTTTCATTTTTTTTCTCAGGACAAACCAACAAAAATTTTACTTAAATATGGATTATTTTAATTTGATTTTATAATATATTCAGAGCTACATTAAAAACAAAAAATGCACTAAACTGAACGTTAAGGCCTTTTTGAATTTGGAAGAAACAAATTTAAGCTTTCCTCTCTTTTGCTCTTTCGTGATAAGAAGTTTTGAGAGGCATAAACAATACATATTGTTTGTATTTTATAGCGTTTATCATTCTTTTCTTTTGTGTTTACTCTCTTGCTTTTTTATATTTGATTGTATAAATTTCAATAAAATATTTAATTTATTAATTATTAATTTATTGATTAAAGTTCCATATTGTATCATTTGTACAATTAATTTATTAATGTTTTTAATTTCAAATCGTATTTTTCGATTTAAAAGAGTAATTTATTCGGCTTCCAGAATGAGTTTCTTTTAATAAAGCTTTCAAAATATTTTGAATGAATAAATTACAAATTTCAATACATTTTGAGAATAATTGCCAAAAATACAATAATTTGCTACAATTTATTATTTAATTATTACTTTTTAAGTTTCGAAAAGTATTGGAAGAATATGCAAACATTGGGAATAACATCCTGAATAACAAAAAATTTTTAAATTTTTTAACTTTGGTTTCTAAGATCAAATAATATTTTTTTATTTATTGTGTTTACCTTTTTGGAAAAGAATTTATAAGCTTCTGTAATCCTTACATTAATGCTTATCCTTTTTTCTCTTTAGGAAAATATTTTTGCATCTTTCTTCCTCTATTGGTTCTTATTTTGCCTTCTATTTTTCTATTTTCTCGTTCAGATTCTCGTTCTATTCAAAGCCTCATTTTCCTTGAAACTTTAATGAAACATGGTCGAGATTTGAAAGCAGAAAACAAAAACGAGATTAAAAGCAGGAAAAAACAATGTGAGATATTCGTTCTTAATTAATCGCAGAAAACAAATTTTTAAATACTGCAATTTAGTTTTCTAAAATCAGAACAACGTATCATTAGTTGAGAATTGTATCACGAATTGGGTTGCAAAGGAAAACATAACCTAAAAAATCTAAACTAATGCATGTCTTTAGCTGCAAGATCATTTGCTTGCATGTAATTTCGTATGCCTCTCGGCTCATGATTATCATAGAAAACAAACACAAAAAACAGATCAAAAGGACCATCCTCCCATTCACGGGCGCTAGTGGTGGTGAGTGACAACGAAACAAATGTCTGCGTCGGGACACAATGAAGTGGCGTCTAGAAAAATCAGTGGCTTGAATTGATGACTTAAACTTGAAGCCAAATCAAGAAAGAAAAGGTGAACAAATGAAGGTCTTTAAAGAAGCGTTGACGCAGTCGTTGCGGTCAGTGTAAGCATATCTTGAACTATATTGTAAAATTTCTATGCGTGTCTACGAGTCTGCGAGTTCAATCCAGGCCAATTCAAGTGATATTGGTGATGGTGGCTACCTTACTTTGTGCTCTTGGCACACCCACGCATTGATTAATGATGATAAATATGAAATAAAATAAAAAGTGAGTAGAAAAAATATTGGAATGACAAAAGTTGTAATGGAACAGTGAGGGTGAAATGAAAAATATCCAATGTCCAATAAATAATACAATGTTAACAACTGAAAGAACACCAACTACAACAACACCGTCTTCGGTATGGCCAAGGATACGAACTCCACACTCACGACATAAGAGCAAAAGAGAGCGAGACGAAAATGAGCAAATCTTAGAGACCGTCTATGTATTCAGCCAAAAAAAAAAACATACAACGACAAAAAACCGAAACAATAAAAAAGTAACACAAAAATCCTAAAAGCTTTTCTTAAAAAGTCAAACCCCCGAATCCGTTGCACAAAGTCCGAAATTACGGCCGTTGCCGCCGACGCCATCATTGCCTGCTGTCGAATATCATCGCCAGGTTGGCAAAGATTTTAAGAGTCGGCCAAAAGTAAATAAAAGTAATGTTAAAATTAAGGCAACAACAACAAAAGCAACTATAAAAGCAATAAAATATGACACCCGCCCCACACATATCGGTATTTTTTTGGCAATTTCTTCGTATTTTTTATTTCTTCCTCAGCATGCAAACCCCGAACAGCTAACTTATGGTTCCATTACTCTGGAAAGAGAAAGAGAGATAGATAGTGAGACATGGTAGACTGAAGTAAAATCATAATCACAATATATTAATACGCATTGGAGATCCAAATAGCGACAATAGAAAAAGATATGTTTTCCTTTCTTTTCTACACCTTAAAACGATTCAAGACCATGCTTGCGCCAAAACACCTTCTCAAGGTGGAGGCGTGTCTTACGTCGACCATACCAATTCGTTGTAAGAGGCTAAAGAAAACAGTCGCTGGAAATGGGAAAATGAACAGAAAAACAATCAATAATTTTATGTACACACAAATAAATTGTTCTGTGATACAAGCAGAATCATAGCAAAATTCAATGAGTGCGAAAGAGATAAAAACAAACACAACATCGCGTACTGATTCGTACTGAAATCCAACCTACTACGAAGGTATAACGTCACAATCTCTAGCTAGAGAAAAGAATAAAAACGAAGGCACATAAAACAACATGAACGTCTGAAAAACAAAATACAAGCAAAATAACTGCATCGAACGAGTATGACTGAGACCATGTCTGAAAATCGAAAATAAAGTTGCATTGATGAGAAACAACGTCAGCAACAGCAGGTTTCAATGCCCTTTGCATACTATGTTATCTCTTTCTGGCATTAGTAATGTTTTCATCAAGGGTTGCGCCGCGCGAAAAAACGAGTTATTCATTTTGAGTGAGCAATTAATATGACCTTTTCATTCGCACTTATTGATTTCGACTGCCACTCTGGCAGTTGTAGCAATAACGTTGGCTTTTTCACACTTGTGGTTGTTCAAGCTAACCATCGTAACGCGTTTGGTAGAACCAGTTCGCACACAATTCAAACAAACATTGCCTCAGCCACACAGTACGCGCTTTCTGTCGACTCACAATCAGTTTTAAATTGACGTTCGTTCGGATTTGTAGTGGGATCTTAAGCTGCTGTTATCGTTGGCGTTGCCGTCGCTAAGCCTATAACTAATAGCTGCTGTTGCCGCTTATGATGATTAATATCGTGCGTTAACGCGTTTTTGTGTCACAAAATATATTCATACAGACAAAATTCGAATTTTAACGACGGCAAATAAATATCTTGCAAAATCCATCAACTTTGTTTTGGTAGCAATATTGAAAACTGGAGCAGCTCAAGCGCACTTGTAGCAATAGCAATTGATTAATTGGTGACGTAATCATTACATGAATACCACAAGCAGATTTTCATGTGATTTGCCGACCGACTGCATTTATCGAAAGCATTTAAATTAAAAGGGGAAAAACTTCTCTCAGCAAAAAGACGAAAAGAAAAGAATTTTAACTTGACTTGATTTGTGAAACAAATGAAATATTAATTAACGAAAAATCAACCAACGGCAGACACATAATAACGCAAACACAACAACAATACGCAATAATAAGTTCGAAAGGCTGTGTCACATCACCATACTCTACCCGTCTGCAGATCTTCCTTCTCACAAACGTTTGTATAACATCCTCAGCCTACTCTCTCACTCAGTTCATTTAATCGAGGACTTTACACCGTCGCAGTCATCGCAATTTTAACATCGAAAACTAATTCAACATTTGTTAGCTTTAATACAAAATCGATTTTCAATATACGACACGATTGTCTGACGTGCAAGCTTTACATAAAAAACATTCTAAGATTTACGCTTTTACTTCCCTTCCGCTTTGCCCCTGCAACAAAGCGTTCGTTAAAAAAACTTTCCAAATCTTATTATGCAAATAAAAAAGGGGTCAAAGTGCAAAAAGTGCAACTACAACAACAAAAACAATATAAAGTGACTAATATCAATGCAATTGCAAAACAAATTGCAAAACAGATACAGAAACAAACAAACAATAAAGCAATTAATCAAAGTTTTGGAATAAGTAGCGACTTTTTTGTTGGATAATCACCTTTTAAGCTTCATCGACATCTTACTGATTGTCTTTTACCAGACAATCATCAACAAAAAAAGCATCAAAAGCTTTTTACCAACAAAGGATTTTACTTTAACTTCGCTTCCGGTAAGTCGTTGTGAATTTTTTGGAATTTTTGGTAAATAATAATTGCAGAAAGACTTAGTAGTATGAATACATTATAATTTTATTGAAACTATTTTATTAATTTAGGAGTGGGCCATCAGTTTGTTTCTTTTTTAAGAAATTTCTGTAAAAAAACATTCTATTCGATGCTTCTCTAATTCAGATAGAAATGCAATATTAGACGAAAACAGTCAATACATCTGACTCTCCGAATCACTCAAGAATCAGAATAAATTAATTCCAGATTAGTTTAGTTTTTGATAATTTTTTGCATTTTTAAATACAAGAGAGCCATACCCTCCCCCCATTCGCAGCAACAATAACAGCTGCCTACCAATGATTATGAAGCCGAGTGCCATCAGGTATCAGACTAAAATAAACGAAAGCACTCGATAAATGTTTTTAACGCGAATTTAATTATAATGTCATGCAATTTCAATTAAGCAAAATTTTGCAATTTGCACAAAATTAGCGAAGTCTGTCTGAAATTATCGCTACAGTTTAACTAATCCGGCAATAAGTGCTTCCCATTTTTTGTGATAAACGGATTGAACACAATATGCCCGATGCTTGGTAACCGGTAGCCGGTGAATCCACACCAAATTGATAAAAATACAACTCTACTTCGCCGATAACGATCTTATATTCTCGCAAGTTTTATCTTATTTTATCTGGATGTTTTTTGACTTGCACTTCAATTTACGGTTGTTTATATTAGTTTGTTTTTGTTGTAGCTGCCGGCCAGCAATGGGGTTGGTCAGCTAGAAAGAATTTTTGCTAAAACGTTGTCAAAGAAATAAAAATGTCTACTTTTTCGGGCGATAAAACCAATAGTCAAATATCGTTTTGAGATGTTTATGATACCCTACATCCAAAAAGTGAAGAGTATAATAAGTTGGTCTCCCCGTTTGTATCGCATTGGAGCAAGTGTACCTGGTATGAAAAAAATATATATATATTCAGGCTCAGAATAACTTTTCCCTGTTTTCGGCTGTTTTCGATTGGATTTAGCGATGTCCATCCATCTGTCTGTCTATCAGACTGTCATATGAAATCACGATTTGGCAGAGATATTCTCTATTACTTTAAACTATATTGTATTGAAAATGGGATAAATCGAATATGAATCACGCCCAATTATGATACCTAATATGAATGAATGTACACGAATAGAGATCACTTTCAATGTTTGTAAACAGAATACGATGACACATTTTTACCCTCGAATTTATTCGCATGTGCCAATCTTTTTTTGAAAAAATGGGCGTAATGTGCCCACCAGAACTACATTCATTAAGGTTTAAGTATTTCCATAAAATATGGGATGAATATTCTCTTTAATTATAGTATTGAATGTGGTATGGTATTGAAAATGGGCAAAATGTGTCTAGTATCACGCCTTTTTTAAGAAATAAAATTGCAAAGTTCCATTTTTACGAACTCTATTGAAATTTCGAAGTTGAAAATTTTATAGTTTTTGCTGTGATGAACATTATGAAATCACCCAACAAATGGGCGAAGCGCGCCCACTATTATGGCAATTGTGGACTCCTTTTTGGAAGAGTCGTATTGAAGATGAATTAATAGATCTAAATTAACCAAGAAAAGGGACGTAGAATATTAAGAGGGGCGTACGTCGCTGGGCGACGTCGAGGGGCGTACGTCGCTGGGCGACGTCGAGGGGCGTACCCACTGTTTGGGTTCAAACGAGAAATTTATTTTATGTAGGGTATAGGGTATGTAGGGTATAAAAACTTTGACCGGGCCAAAATTAGTGTTCTTAGTTGTTTGCTTTTGATTTTGTGTTTGAAACTGTTTTATTGTGCAAAATATGATAATCATTAAAATGCGTTGACAAATTAATTTATCTCTATTTAATGTAAATTCGAATATTCAATTTTATCTTTTGAAAGCAAAGAAAAAAGCAAATATAAAGTAAAACCAAGAAATAAACAGCGTCAAAGGAGAAACCAAAATTAAACTTAAGCATTAAGTAATAGTTAAAAAATTATGATATTTTTTATAAAAAGGGGGGAAAACTAAAATCGAGAAAATGATTTTGTAAAGCCTTTCCTCGAAAGAAATTATTTGAACTGAAGTGATTATATTTATCAAAAATTTTGTCTTTATTTAGATAAAATATACCCAAAATAAATTAATAAAATACACTAATAATATAAATATATCATATGTTTACATGCAAATAATACTTTTTTTAAACTTTTTAGAACTTAAGGTAAAATTGAAATAAAAAGAACAATTAAAATATTAATAAATTTTAAAATATTAATAATATTTTGCAAAAGCAGTATTTTGAAAAACGTGTTTACTATTCAGTTCAAATCGAATAAATACTAAAAAAATAATTTAAATTTTGTTTATGCATAAAAATTATCCACATTTTTTGAATATTTTAAAAATTTATATAAATATTAACATTTTTTATATTCTCTTCAGTAAATCTATTTATGTATTTTCATATTTCTTTCACTAAATTTGATTTTTTTATAAATTACGTTAAATTCAATGCTTTAAAAGAATAATAAAACAATATAAAAAAGTTTTGAATTTCCGGAGGTAAAACGTGCTAAATTTTTATTAATTTACCTTCCAATTTGAAATTAGAATTTCTTTCTAATTTCCATCATAAACATAATTCTCATTCTCGAATTCTACCTTTTGCTAATTTCGGCCGATTCATTCTCATTCTTTTCAATTTAATTTAACTTTAAACGAAACAAATTTTTATCATTTCTTTAGTTTTTATCGAGATCCAAAGAAGAACATTCGGCATGCCTTTATTTTCACTTTTATACAAAAGATTTCTAAAACAAAGCATTCTCACTATTCAAATTTTGCCCTTACCTCCTCTCTCCCGTAACTGACCATCGTCTTCACATTAACCCTTACGCCGCCGCTAGATGGCGACGAGTTACTAATCACAGCTAATGCCCGACGCGTCTCGTAACCAAAAAAGTAACGTTTATAGAAAAACAACAACTAAATATAAACCCAAAATCAGCTGCTTCCTTTTCTCCGTTTTTTCTATTCCTTTCTTTCTTTTTTTATTTTTGTTCTTTGTTGTTTTGTTATTAATAATAATCGCTGTGAAATCTGAGACCATTAATAGACGCCATAAATTATAACGTCTGTGTTAATGTTTCAATACTAATAGTTGTAGCGTTCATGTTATGCGCATAAATTAAAATCGAACTAAAAAAAAGCTGGCTTAAAACAAGAGCCATTAAAAATACATAGATTCTACGAGAAACAGAGAAATCCCGAGAAATTCATTTAAATGGTTTTGATTTTGACGCATTTCATGCGCACTAGTTCAAATTTATGTAGTGTTGAAACTGGTCTTCTAAATTGTCCCGTGGATTTATCGTGATTATTTGAATTTGTTTTACGATTTGAGATTCAGTTTAATTCGCCCGTTCCTTTTTTAATATTTATTATAATAATATTTTTCGAACTGTTTGTTTTTCGAAGGAATATTTGATTTTGGAGTTCATAATTTTTAAGCATCAACAAAGATTGACCCAAATTTATAAATATTTTTATATAAATAGTCTGTCTTTTATGTTCTCAAATGATTTCGAGAAGAGCAAATGTTTGTAATACACACTAATATTGTTTTCATTCTCCCTAATGATGTTTGGATTCAGTTTTGGCGCAACATATACTTCTTAGAAAGATTCCTTCTCTTCTCCAGTATTCAACTTTTGATAATATTTTTGTTTTACCTGAATAGGGTCCCAGTATTTCCTCTTACCCCGTTTGAGCCAATTCGCATGTTTATCTTATTTCATTGAGCTAAAGCTTTTAATTGATCTGGGTCTGCAATACTCTAGAATCCTTCTCAATTCATTCAGACGCGGTTTAAATGCGGTCCAATTGCATTTGAATATTTGTTTCTATGTTTGCCAATATTCTGAGGTTCAGAACTTCCGAATCTGATGAAGTTTAATGTTTTTTTGTTAATATTTGTTTCAGAGAAAAATCTTTTTCTCTAATCAATAACATTTAATCTCTTTATTATGAAATTTTTACTCTATTTGATAACATTATTTCTTCTTTCCTAATTATTTTAGCGGTATTTTATTTATATTAATGGTATCCATATTCTTGATGATAGTGATGTTTTTACTCGCTTTTATATTGCTGGTTCTCTTTTCAATAATGTTTGACTCCTTTGAATGACATTTGAATACACGTTAGGGATTCCTTCGCCTTTTCAATGATAATTGTTTATTTTAGTGACATTTTGTTGTCCTAATGATATTATTTTACTTATTCTCTTTTATATCATAATATCTCTTTTGATAGAGTGTGCACTTTATTTAGTGATGTTTGTATTATTTTATATTAAGCTTATATTCTTTTTTATTAATGATTTTGTCCCTTTTAGTAATAATTGTTCATTTAATATTTCCAAATTCATTTGATATTTCCAAAAAGCAAATAAAAAAACCAAATCACAAAGAAACAAGGATATTACACAAAAAATTTTAAAAAACTATAACGACTTCATAATTTTTTGAATATTGAAATTATTAAATATTGCTCTTTGAGCTCGAGTGATCATTTTAGTTATCGATACCAACCCAGTCATGATGATGAATCACCGCTAGCTCTGGAACACCTACGCTTCTCTACTCGGTAAAACTAGCTTCGTATTTAAATAAATGTTTTTTTGTTTCTTGAAATTAATAAAATAATTTTTGTGCTTCATTCGATTAGAAAACCGAACCGAACAAAAACAATATCCGTTTCTATAAAAAAACTATGAAAAGATCCGACCGACCAACCAAGCCTTTGGTCTCCCAAGGTAAGGGTTTGGCCAATGATAAGAAAAAATATACACGTTCCTAACTAGAATCTCATTCAATTAAATTTTTTGTGACTTCCAAATTGTTTTTTACGTTGTCAACTTCGCTTCTGATTTTCTTGTCAATCGAATATTCAGTATTATTGTCATCGATCAAATCCTCTTCGACGAAGTTGACTTTCTTGTAAAATATTGCTTTGCTATGAGTTGAATATTTTCTGCTTCTTTTTTCTTTTTTAATCAGAATTCAATCAAAATCTGTAATTGAAATCGCGACACACGTCTCGCAACCGCGACCAAAAATTTCGAACGAAACCAAATCAAGTCCGGGTACTGAGATGAAGGTAACAAAAAATGAGGTCAGATTGTGTTTCAGAAAGATTCAAAACGTCATCGTCGACATCACCAGCATCGCCGCCTTCGCTTCCGTCCCTGTCAGAGCCGCCATTGTCGTTGATTTTCGATGTGAACGACAGATTGACGCACCTTCAATTTTGGTGACACAAAGGCCGAAAAAACCCTTCAAAAATGTCGAATTGATCACTCAAGTGGTAAATGATATAGATCAGAAAAACAAAACAGTGAAATCGTCGCAAGTATCCAAAAGAGCAATACGCGCAACATCATCAATAACAATCTCTTACGAAAACAACAATTGAAGAATTGAAAAATAGAGAAAAAGCAATTAAGGAAATGGAAAATAAATAATGGAAAAATTTGAGCATAAGATAAGAATTAAGAAAACAGTATAAGAAAAGAGAGAGATAGAGCGAAAAAGTATCAGGAGTGCATTAAAATAGGTACAATTTAATAGTCCACCGATCGGCCAACCAATGCCACAAGATGATGGAACACTAAAAGCCGAAATCTTTGAACCGTGTTCTTCACCGATAATTGCTTCTGTTTTGTTATCGAGTTTGCCTTTGGCTTGTTTGAAGTCCTTGCCTGCATCTCGATGCTTAGCTTGTTTTATTGTGATTGTCTTATTAACGCTGCCCTCGTTTTCTTCTTATTTCTCATACTTTGTGTTGTTGCCTCCTCCCGCTATGTGTTTCTCCTCGCCCTCCCCGTCGTCTTCTTCTTCCTACCTCTTAAGAATGCAACTGGAGTTTTGCTGTAATTCAATACGATGATTGCCTTTAAGAAGCTATAATTTTGTGGTTACTCATTAGCTCGGCTACTTCATTTCAACTGACGAGATAGTCTCACCGACCGCTTGCCACTTCAGAATGAACGTGAAGAATGATACTGAATCACTTGATAATATGATGATTCTCAAGTGTCGTGATGGCACGCGACCGACGATTAATGGGCCGTATCGTAAGCAATTGATAGTTAAGAGATTAAGGATTAATAAACTACTGCATAGAGTCTTGTTTGGGTTCTTAAGTTTTTGTTCTTCACGTAATAAAACACGCAATAAACCTCTTTAAAAATATTTTAGAAATATTCACTGAAATATTCGTCAATTCAAACATTCAATTAGTCGGTAAATCAGCACAAATTACTAATAACTTTAATTGCTAAAATCATTCAATTTATCGTTAAACGCATTATAAATCCATTATAAATCGCAATATAAAGCATGTCATTATAAATCGGTATAATCGGTACAAGAATTTATTTATTCATTCATTTAACTTTAACGGCTTTAAATTCTTTTAATTAATAAGAATAAAACTTTTAATATTATTTATTTATTGTGCTTTGTTTATAACATTTATTCATACAAGATTATAAACTCATCACTCGAATCACATTCGATCGTAATATTTCAATCAATTTTAAGCTAATGCATTAAACATTCGATATGCTAAGAAATAGTATTTCATACAAAGGGCAAAATAAATTCGATTTTTTATTAAAGAATATTAGATATATTTATTTTGAGACTAAAGTCATTCAGTGTGAAATTTCCTGTTTTTAAAATAATTTCTTTAAAAATGAATTCATTCAACCGGAGTTAAGAATCAATTATCGTATTTAACGCTTGCAGTGAATGAATTTTTTTTAATAAATAAAATCTTTGACAAGGAAAAAAATTATTGAATTGATCACTATTCTTAGCCAATATGAAAATGAACTTCATCTCCAAAAATTTTTTTGAAAAATCAATCAATCAATAAACAAATGAATCTATGAATGACTATAAAATGTAATGAACTCTTCTCTTATTGAATGCGAAAATTAATTTATTCCATCAAAGCTAAAAAATGTATTGGATTGGAAAAGTGTTGGAATAAATTTTCTGTGTTGGAATAATATTCTGTCCGCACTTTTTCGAGTAATCACTTAATAAATATATGCCGCTTAATGAATAAATCAACAAAAATTATAAACAAATTCTGAATATATTCAAAATGAAAACGATAATATTAAGAATATTTCTTCTAAGGAGGAATAAATTTAGAGAAAAGCAATACAGAATTCCCATAAAATTTACCAAATTTATAGTTTCTAATAATTAAATTGATAACAAGCACATCTATTCGATAGTTTTTTTAACATCTATTCAAAAATTATACCTTGACTAATTCGCCTTGAACCACAATCGAGATATTGTAACAGACGCCATAATTATAGATGACATGATCATAAATCAATTTAATTTAATTTAATAGAACACATCTAATAAATTTTTTGTTGTAGTTTGTTGAAGACCCTTGCTCGCGATCTTCGTAGTCCTGAGTGCTATTTGTAAGAATTCAAGGAAGACAGAAACGAAGAATACGCCAAAAAGGCAACAAAACAAACTGATTCAGTTATTAAATATTCATAATTAAAAATTCTAACATAACTCGAACAAATTATGCTTTATAATTTCAAATAGTTTGGAAGCAATTTCCAGATGAAAGCGTTAAATGAATTGTTTTGTGTTATGGTTGTTTTTGTTGTTTTATGTTATTTTTATTTGTATTTTTTCTAATGAATAAAACTTTCTTAGCCGGGCTAGCTTATTGCGGCCTTTATTTCATGCTCTTCAACTGCACCTTAAACCTTTCTGGGACTTCCCTTGGCATCAGTTTTCTCCTGAAATTCCTTTGATTTTTCAAATGAATTTTTATTAATTTCGCTTAGGTTTAATGCTGTAGGAGTGAGAATATTTCTATTGTTTTTGTTTTTGTTTAATTGTGAAATATTAATGGTTTTTTTTGAAATTTAGAAAACAAAAATTAGTGAGTCTGAAACAAAATCTTAATGAAGCAAAAAAAAACATATATTAAATAATTCCACGAATATATAATTTGTTTATCCTCCCGCTGTTTTGTGACGGTCTCGAGTAAACTTTTTCTTATGGTTTCTGCATTTATAACGTGTCACAGCTTGATTTTAGTATTATTTTCGTTGGTTTTTTGATAGTAATTAATAACTAAGTTTTGTTAGTTTTTGGGTCACTGCCGACGCTCGGCGACACCTCCCGATGAATGAATGAAGTGCTTTACGGTAAGTGCGCGCATTAAATTCTCTTTGGTTTACGTAAAATAAACCAGAAATCCTCACCAAAATGAAACAAAAAACCGAGAAAAGAAAAACAAACCATACCAAATTTCCGTTTGAGGCAACAACAACAGCAACGTCGTTTAAACACAACATTGGCTAAATGCTAAAATTTCAAACAAAAATATTCAAGTGTTAAAACCTTTTTTGCGAGTAATTTTTTTACGCTAACAATTAACGTATTCTAAGATAAAAACTAAAGTTCGATAAAAACCCAACAAAAACTAAGAAAGGAAAAAGCTGCAAATCAAGTAGTAAAAAACGGTCATCAGTCGTCATTTAGCCATCATTTAAACGTCGGAGCAACCAAGCAATCGACCAACCGTCTAGCCCGTTTTATTCATACTTTGCCAACGATCAACCACTTGCGCTGCAAGCTGCAAACAGCAAGCTCATAACGAGCTATCATTCACGTCGTAAAGCAACTGAAAATACGAAAAAAATAAATCACATAAAAAGAAAAACTTGAACAGCGGGATGGCGGCCGATGCCGTTGTGCTTCTGCTTCTACTACTTCTACTGTTGAACCGTTGATGAACCGGACTGGCGGCCATTCATGTCTCATCTTACACCGAACGGAGCGAACCGTTCACTCGTCCATCCTTCTGCCCGTCCGTCCAAACTCTCCGTCAAGCGTCACTCACAAAGTGTTTGCTTGCTTTTCCTGAATGCGCGTATGCTTGTGTTTGTGATAGTACTTGTGCCTCGTTATAATGAACATATATGGATACACCAAGGAAACAAACCAACAATCAAATGTAGAAAACATTAAAAGAACAACATCAGCAACAACAACAACAACAAATTTGAAGGAGCTGCAGCAGCAACAAAGCAACAAACAACAAAGTTAGCAACATCGACGGCAATTGAGGCAAGCGTAAATGTTTGCATGCTCGGTTTATAGAATGCGTGCTTCGTGATGTGATTGTTGTTGTTCTGCTTCTATTCGATTTCCATTTGTGAACAAACGACGAGGATTTTATTTGCTTTAAAACACAATTATTTTTCAAAATTTTTAGCATTTCTAACTTCCTTTGCTTTATTCATTAGCAGAACTAGTAACTCTTTTTTATTCCTTCCAAAAAATGTCTTCGTATTAACCCTTCCTTTCCTCTAAAGTTAAGACAAACTAAAGTAAACTTCAATTTTGAAAACTTTTATTCTTTACAAAAAACCATTTTAAAGCGGATTAACTAATAATATGCTTGTCTCTCCATCATTTCTTTTTCTCACTACCAACTAAATTTAATTTCATTTTTAAAAAAATTAGCAAAAAAATTGATAGATCAATTTCATTGTTTATAACAAAATTCAAATCTTAGTTTGGATTATCATGCCGCAGCTATATTTCGAAGTCTCAAGAATGTTGTTGAAATTGACGAAAATGGTCTTAAAAAACTTTTTGTCAATTAAATTATTAATCGATTAATTATTAGTGGAATTATTTTTAAGAAAGATTTACTTCCTAATTTTAAAAATTTATATAACGATATTTTTAAATTTTTTATTAAAGTATATATTAATATATATAAATATAATTATATTAAAAAATTACCGTTTAATATTTAAATACTCTAATTAATAATTAAATATTTCGTTTAAACATTTTGATATAATATTTTAATGCAATATTAATTAATAATTGAATATTTTATTTATAATTTAATCTTTTACTATAAACATAATATAATTTGAAATTATCTTTATAATTATGTTGCATTAGTGAACCCTCAGACTTAAAGCGGTTAATGCCTTACGAGTATTTTCTTTTTTGAAAGCTATGGTGACTTACTTTACTGTGTAAAACCTACAACACCTTAAGGGAAATGCTTAACCAGCTAAGTACTACAGATCCCTCTCGTCGTCGCTCCGCAATATTCCCTGCGTTTTTCCAGGCAGATTTCCTATGCATTGTTAGGAGTACTGCATGTATTTCTTTCTCACCTTTTCGCCATTCACCACCGCGAATCTCTCCACTCTCCACAAAAATATCGCCCGCTAAATCGCACAAACAACACCGTCACTTTTAATTCACTTAATTCATTCTTTCTAAATACATTGCGAAAGAATTTCCAAGATTTTCCTTGCGTATTTTTTCTTTCTTTCTCTTTGCATTTTCTGTTTTAGTGTCTGCGTTTGGTAATGCTGGTTAGCTGGAAAACTTTGAGCTGATGTTTAATTAAGACTTCAAGTGAATGCTTGGCACGTCGTTGAGTGAGTGTGAAAAGTAGGGAAGCTTACAAAGTCGAAGCATTTGATTAAGATGTTTAAAAACTCGTCAAAACTATTACTAGAAGAAAAAGATTACGAAGGGGAGAGAGGAAGGAGGATAATAATAGTAGCATGTGTTATTGTTATTCATATTTTTTCCAAAGTAGCTGTTGAAATTTTAATCATTTGCTGCCTCTGAAAATTGTTCTTTTGTGAAAAATTTAATTGGAAAAGCTTGATTTTAGTTGAGGATGGATGACATGCGTGAAAAATAAGACAGCAGCAGCTGCAGCAATGGTAATGATAAACTAATAATAAAATCCCAAGGAAATCAAATAAATTACATATTTTTTTCAAATGTAGAATAAAATGGTTTTAAGTAAATTCAGTCTGACTGAATGATGTTGAGAGCACACGAAGCGCATAGAAGAAAAGTAAGACGTTCTTGTGATGAGTAAAGGAATAAATCTACAAGACAAGTGCAAGATGAATAGTCAAGGCGGAAGTTAAAGAGATTTTTTAATAATTAATACTGTAAAATAATTTATTTTAAGAAATATAAAAGAATATCTGCGTAGAAATGTGAGGTGCGTGACCGTAAAAGTTTGAATGCTCGACCATAATGGACACTTTCTTTGCTTTAATTGCTCTTAAACCTTTTTTGTATTTACAAAAATATTTACATTCCGAATATATATCAGTGATAACAAATTATAATTAATGGAAAACTGTTTTTGAAAATATTGAAAATAACTGATAAATAAGATTCTATTCTGGGTTTATGGATTTCATAATGAATAAATGAATGTATTGAAGGTAATGATTCTGCGAGCCATTAATGGCGCACATAATTCAAATTCATTCACAAAATTGAATGAATACCATTCAGAATACTCACTAATACTTATATAATTCAATGATTAAATACAATGAAATGAATACCTTGACGGTTTCGAGATAAATTCATTTCGGAATGACTTCAGCAATTTTTTTAGAATAAAAAAATTCTTATTTGATATTCAGTATTTTTTAAATTAGGTTTTAGAAATTGTTTTAAAATGAATTTCAAAAATTTTCGAGTTGCAAGAAATGAACCAGTTCAATGAATAAATGGGGTATATCTATAATGATTATTACAAGTATCACATTTACGAACATTTTGTGCAATTAATTTGATATATTATGAGCTAAAAATGTGCTCGTCAAGACCGAAAATATCTCAGGGAAAATATCTCTATAAGATATTTTTAATACTAAATAACAAAGAAACAAAACCGAAAATTTCTCATATTTTACCATTGGGTTTTCTGATGCGTTTAATTCTGTAACAAATTTCTATGACATGATAACACAATTTTTATTAAATAAACAATGCTTTTAATTTAAAATAAATTATATGCTTTGGTTTTGTCAAAGAATTCTCCTCCAAAATGTTTATTATTACATTTTCGATATTATTAAAAAATGTGACTAAAGTGATGATCCAAAGCCTACGTGACAAAAACAATGATTGCGGTATTAAAAAAAAGGAAGATATGATTAATTTATAATGAGTGAAATTTTATATTCGATGTTTTAGAAAAGGTTATTTTTTAAAGAATTCTGAGGCAATGCATGAATGAATACAACTTTGTTATTCCTCACTTCCTCCCTTGTTCTCTATCGCCCTATTTTTCAGTTTTTTTTTTTTTTTTGATAAAAATCCGGTCCTTCTGTTGCCACATTTTCTTCATTCTAAATTGTTCATTTGTTTCTGGCACGATGGAAGTCTGAAAATCTAGACAAATAACACAAAGAAATGGTAATAATGAATATTAGGCAAAGCCTTTGTTTTGTGCTCTCTGCGGACACACACATCTCACCCACATAATTTCAATTTAGTTTAGAATTGTTGCGGAACGTGGTGTAAATCGATCAGCCGCAAAAACAAAAGGCCATTGGCGAAAATCTCTTCTTGGATATTCTAAATCTACATTACATTTTCTCCACACTTGTTCTCACTTTGGTGTCTTTGAATTTCGGGATGTTTTGTGCTGGACCATAGGGCTTATTTCAACCTCTGACCGCACTGCTTTAGTCGGTCCTTAATTACAATTAAAAGCATATTCATTTATCGTTTCTGAGAATTTGTTTAAGTACCTCCTGTCATTCTACTTCTTCTTATCCTTTAATTTCTCGTGTCTTTTGTCAGTGGAATTTCTTAGTTTTTCCTTTGCTTTCGCGCTTGATACTTTTCGCTAACAATTGAGATAAAATTTGCAGGATTTGCAGGTACGAACTTTGTGATTGTGTGTCTGCATTTGTCGGTCTTCTTCATCTTAATCCTTGCATTCTTAAGGACACGCATTGTAACGATGCAATATTGCAAAAAATTATTCGAGTGTAAAAAATTGTTTTGACACTCGATGGTGAGAATGAAACGTTGGGTTCATTCGGTGCGACAATTGCTAATTGCTAGACACCATTCATTTCCCAAACAACAATGAATGCCTGTCCACAAATCTACGCCTCTTCGACCCGAAACCCTAAGGGGAAGAACCTACAGAAAGGTATGGTTCCTTTCGTGGAGAGAAATATCTATTGATTTCATCAGAGTCGTTCGCCCCGGGAAAGAAGGTACCAACCAGCCAATGATTATTAGTTGGTCTACCTCATGGGCAGACACACACACATACACATAAATACACACATATATGCGGTTATCCTGAAAATGATCGCATTGTTAATACTCCGAAGGCGAAAAATAAACCCTCCCCCTTTTTCTTGCATTAATTTCCACGTTTTCACGTCTCACCGCTTACCGTTAAACAACACGAACAACCGAACGCATTACATGCTCACGCGCGCACGTAAATTAATAACGCATCTGCCTAAAATTTTAAAAAATGCTTGCATTTGTCAGACACCACCCTGTACAATAAACCCTTCCAATGATCGGTTAAATTCAGGGGCGATCGACCATTTTGTAAAACCTTGGGACTGAGATTGCTTGAAATCGGCACGATTTGGGTCGTGGTTTTATAAGAAATTATTTTTAGAAATATTAATTAATGAAAAAGAATGAATAATTTTAATAACTTTATTAACAATTTTGTTCTTTAATTTTCCTATTCTTTGTAGTCACCCGCTCGTTCGTTTCATAGCTTCCAGGCTGGCGCTACATTCCACCGAAGCCCTAATGGCGGCGGGTTTCCTGAAATCCGGCGACCTGGGACCACATCCTCACAGCTATGGTGGCCCACATCCACATCACTCGGTGCCACATGGACCATTACCGCCGGGCATGCCAATGCCATCACTTGGACCCTTTGGGTTACCTCACGGTTTAGAAGCTGTTGGGTTTTCCCAAGGTATGTGGGGTAAATATCAACCAATTTTAGAAACCAGTTTTAATTACGATCAATCACGATCCACAGAATGCGATGAATTTTCTTAAATTTAAAAACAATTTTTTTTTGAAATTTTCTCTCACAAACTAATTATTTGAAAACAGATTTAATTATTAATTTTATGGCCTTTTGAAGCAGCCGAGTGTGAAAGAGTTGCACTTTAGCATATCTGCGATGAATTGTTGCTGCTGTGCTGCTGTTGCCGCGGCCGCTGCCGTTGCGGCAACGGGGCACTGTACGATATTAACTCGTTAATCGTTGTTGAGAGTGTTAAGAATTTTTGCTGGTAGTTGACTTTGTTTTTATTTAATTCAATTTGTTTTTTACCTCAAATTAAATTAAAACTAGAAATTAGCGTCAGCCTTATTCTTTAGCCTCGAATCAATCGTCATCAACCTCGTTCGGTACAATGAGACAGACAGAAAAACAAACGAACAAATAGCAAGACAACAAAGTAGTGGCGGCTCAAACGTGCGGACTAAGAGGAAAACTATTTAATTAAAATTTATCGTAATAAAAATATTTCAATTGCCAGGACAAGTAGCATTAGCGGTAGCGGCAGCAGCAACGAAACCAAACAAAAATTGCATTAGCTTTTTTTAGTTTAATTTCGTAGAAGAACACGATTTAAAAATTCAGAATAAATTTTGAAAGGAGTCTATAAGTCCACATATCCCATGATGAGCACATGGTAACTTTTGAGGTTTAGGAATTTAGGAATATAGTATTTCAAATATTTAAAATTAATTTATTCAGTTTGTAAAAACAGTATCACTTCCTCAACCCTTTCGTTATCTGTTTCATTATAATGCATTTGAGGTCATTATAAACTGTTTGCTCACCGAATCATCTACGAAACTTGATCAAAGTCAATGACCAAATGACAAATTGATAAAGTGTTTGTTTTCTTAAAAATCACTTTCATTAAAAATTTTGACAGCTTGCGCACAAAAAAGTTTCAAAAGCAAACAACGAGGCACCACGCATTTATCCAAAATCTTTTAAGAAAAAATAAACCATAATCGATACCGATAGCGAGACAAAAACGAAAAATCTTGGAGCAGCAGCAGCACCGACATGAGCAGCAACAACCATTTGTTCGTTTAGTTGTTTGTTAGTTTTCGATTCGGCTCATGTTGGCTTTTAGTAACCTGATTTTTATTAATGCAGTCATTTGTCACAACACGAACAAAATCGAAAGAAGGAAAATTTATATGCATAAATATTGAAAGATATCACCAAAGGCAAACAGAATAAAAAATCACAGCAAAATAAAAAGAACAATATTAATAATAATAAATAAAACCACTTCGAGAACACTTCGATGGTAACGAAACTGAAATCAGTTAATTTTTGAAAGTCATGCATTGTAGAAGAAGAAGAAGAAGAGGAGCCCGTAGCCCAAATACGTTAACTCAATACTCTATATGCTAACTCAAAACTCTTTCGGTTTCTTCTTTGTGTTCTTGGTCGTTTCTTAGCTTTAAAATGACAAACGAGGAAGCAAACAAATTGACAGACATGATTTGACTCTGATAACTCAATTAGCATAAAAATGACAAAATGATTTCAATCAAGAAATATTATTATCAGTAAATGAAAGCAAATGGAGAGGTAGTAGATTGAGGAGGAGGCAGCAAAGAAGGCAAAGGAATACGGAATATATCGTTGAAAGTAATCCCGTATATGCTGGATAAAGGCTGAAACGCCGTCTGAGGTTTAAATATTTAAGTCAAATTTTGCTACCGCTACCACTCTACCCACCTCCGCCGCTGAATTTGGTGAAGACTAAAATCATATTAAAACTAAATTTTCTTCCCCACAGACGTATTGCATCATTATCAATATAATTCTTTGACATAATGAATAATGAGCGCTACATGCTTTACCACGATAACAAAAACGACTACAAAAACAGGAATAAATTTGCAAGTAATAAAATAAATGGTAAAACAAAAGTATCTCTTGATACTTCCCGAAAAAGTAAAATTTTAACAAAAATTTTTTACAAAATTGATGATAACGACGATAATAAACGAATTATGAGCATGATGAAATCCACAACAAGTTAAGACAAAGCCTTACCTTACACTTTGTTTTACTTCATTTTTAATTTCATACGAATTCATAAAATATTTTTATTTTCGAAAAACGCGCAATTATTTTTCGCTTAATATAATATTTTATTAATTAATTAAATAAATTACAAGTAATTGTCAGCAATTGATATATCTGCAATCATAAAATATTGAAAAATCAATTTAACGCGAAAAGCAATGATTGCGAGAAATGTTTTAGAAACGTGCCAACGACTGCCGTTGTCTGCCAGACGATACAACAAAAGACTCAAGCGACAAACTTGATTTTTTTGTTCTTCAATTATGGCACTCCGACAAGACGTCGGAGATGAGAAGGTGGAGAAGTAGGTGAGGTTGAGGGAGAGAAAGAAAATGTACGACGTCGCTGGCACCTACTCGTTGCCTTTTAGGTGTCTTTTTTTTCTGTAAGATTTCTTCGATTTTTGCTTTTTGTGTTATTTTTTTCTGGTTTCGCTTTGGTTTTGTTATGTTTTTTTACTCTTGTTAAAAATATGACTACGAAGAAAAAACGAAAATTCGATAATCTTGAGTTCGATATATTCAGTGCTCTTTTTTACGTTTCTATTAAAAACCAATAATAATTTTATTAAAATTAAAGTGATCATTATTATTGTTATTAATCAAATTGAAATAATAAAGTGCCAAATAAAAAAACGCAATTTACATCAAAACTTTGTGCGTCATTTAAACATAAATCCAGAATAAATTCAGGTTGGCCTTCAATCAAACAATTGAAAGCTCGAAATTTTAAAATTTCTTTGAATTGGTGCCTTGTGGTTATTGATGGTGGGGCTATTGTTTACAAAATTCAGTGAAAAAAGTGCATGTAGCAAATATTTGCTCACGCGCTAAGTTTTCAATTCAACGCTTTTCTCTTTTTTAATTAATATTTACCCCCCCCCCTTTCCCGCTCATTTGACAGCCGCGTATTTGTCCATGCGTTACTTAATCTTCAACTTAGTGCTGTCATAAAATTCTCGTATTATCCAAAATGATATGCTAATTGAAAACTTTCAACTGTCAACCGTGATGAGAATGGCATATACTACCACTACTACTGCTACTACTACTACTACTACCGCTACGAATTCTACTACTACTACAGAATTAACTACGACGAAATATTTTTAAAAACAAATGCTATATCATTTCATCTAACGTTAGCTAAAGCTTAATGTAAAATGACAGTACGGCTTGCCGGCTGTGTCTTCAGGCAGCTGCTATTATTCACCCCGACAACCACCACCATCGCAACAGCACCACCAGATCCAAAGGCAGCATCAACAGCATCAACGAACGTTATCACTTATGTATAAAATTGAATTTATAAAAAATTGACTTCCATTTTAATTTTTGATGCCTACTTCAAAAAAAAAACAACAACAACAACTAACAAAAGTAAACTAATAATAAAAAATTAAAGAAAAATGCATTAAACCTTCAGCGTGCCATCGATTGCAACCCATTTGGAGACAGACCACCAACAACAACTGAAATTGTAAAAAAAATATATTGCGCCCTTTTCTTTACCATATCTCAGTTTTGATAATTCACCAAAACAAAAAAAGATCGATGGTAAAAATTTAAAAATAAAAAAGGGTTTAAAACATACGATACAACAAACATTCAGAAAGTGAGAAGGAGAGATTGGGAAAGAGAGTTAGAGAAAGCAATATAGAGATCGTTACGTAAGGGAGTAGACTTATTGTTCTTCCCGAATATAAAAACAACAAATACAACAATATCTTCAACCAAGATACCAAGATACCTTCGTACTCGTTTCATGAATAAAAACGAGGACACACGACGGCGACACACTAAAACCAAATCAAAAAATAACAACAAAAAAGTACCCAGAAAAAAACAATACCAACAAAATTCTAACGAATCTACTAAAGCATCAATTCATCCCTCGTACATCCCTTATGAAATTGAAGTACAGCTGTGTACACACACATACACACATTAACATTAGCCAACCGAAAGTGCGTGTGTCCCACCACCATCATCATCATTCTCACGATTATAGGCTGAAACAAAAGCACCCCGCGCACAGCATTCAAAGAAAAAAAATGTCACTTTCGCAACAGCGATAACGCCGAAGGGTGGAAAAGTGCTTAGGGGCCCAGTCATCGCCACAGACACTGAAAGTCTGATTTATAATAGCGAAAACAATAAAAAGCAGTAACAAAAGTAATAGCTATACGAACAGCAGAAAAAACAACAACTACAACCACCTTAAATTGGCCGGTAATAGATTGGCAGTAATAACAAAAACATCATCACATGAAAAATCGCAGCGTCAAACGTTGCTACTCGTTCGTTACTCGTATTTGATACAAGCATTCAAAATTATCCTTTCTACTCGCCGTTTTCGCTCTTAATGGTGTTCGTTACCGTAAGAGGCGTGAGAAGACATTTGGATTTCATCGACACGATGCAGCTGCAGTATTGAAGATCTTAGGTGAATACACGAATTATGCGCCGTACGCACACAATTTCGACTACTCACAGTGAGCAGTGATGATTAACTGAAACGAGTAAACTAAAGAGTAACGATACAACGGTTTGCCGTATCTTGGGAGTAATTGGCAATCTTGGGAATTAAGGCATTCCTTCTAGCAATATCAGTTTACTATTTTTTCAATTGGCAACCGATGCAAACTTTTCACCCCACGCCTCTTACTCTAACATTCTGTTTCTTTCTCTATGTATCAATCTTTTCTCTTCTAGTATTAAAAGCCTCAAATCTTTAATATTTTCGATGACATCGTTGATGTCCTGTGACCGCTCTAAATTAAATTAATTTGTTAAAAGAATATTATAATTTTGTCAAATGATGAAATAGTGATAATGAAATATTAAATTATTTTGATAAATCTATTAAATCTCATTTGATTCCGATTTTATTTATTTAAGATTTGCGATTAATTCTTCATATCTCCCAAAACAAAACAAAAACAATTGAAACCAATTTCAAACATAAAAATATTCGCTAAATCTGGTATTTCTTGCTTACTTTTATTCTTCTCTTCAAAATTTATGAATCGTATTCTCTCGTTTAGAAAACTGAAACGAAATGACGATGCACTGAAGCTTCACAATCGTTTCGCGGTGAGAGGAGAGAACTGCCAGGGTTTAGCTTAAGCGGCTTATCTCCCATTTGCAGGTTGTTCGTCGAGTTTAATCGAAGGGTGAATTGCACCCCATTCTTCCAGAGCCATTTTCTATACTAATTGTTTTTTTTTTCATTTTCTACATTCAAATCTTATTCTTATTCTTAGTTTCAACTTCTATTGCTTTCTACAAGAATTTTTCTGTTTTTTAACGATTTTGTAATTTTATTTCAAGAAAATTTCATTTACGGAGAGAAAATTGCAATATAAATTCCTACAAAATAACCACCACCACAACAACAACGTTTGATACAGCTAAGCAACACCAATTCAATTATGTTTTTTTTGTTTAATACAAATTCCGTTCACATTAGGCAAGCGATAGGCAAGCATCCAACCAGCTCGACTAGATTTTATCTTAATTAAATTCTTCTAAAACGCGAAACGAGTACGATTCATTTTCATCTGGCTTGAGCCAATTAAATATCCATTAATCGTCATTACTTGGCATTTGATTAGCGTCTCTTTAAAATGTAAAGCCACAGAAAACTGCTCGTTTACGAAAAGTTAAGTCTCGAGCTCCAACAAAGACCGTTGCAAAGATCGGCGAAAGGCGCCGATTAAAGTTGAAATTTATTGCACACAAACGCCACTAAAATAAAAATACAAAAACAGCAACAACAACAACAAATTTATAATTATTCAAAATACATAAATATTAGCCGAGTGCGCGAATGCACTTTTTACACATTATCTCCGTTTCTTTTTTCTTCTAAAAATAACTGAACAATTGAAAAAAGATATTCTCTGTCTCCAAAAAAATTAAAAATCTCCTTGCATTCATCGCATTCTCTTGAGGCACCATTTTGTGCACGGCAGAGTCTTTTTAATTGAATTTGCATTTTTTTTAACAGGTGTAAACACTCGTAAGCAGCGCCGAGAGCGTACCACCTTCACACGCGCTCAGCTGGACGTCTTGGAGGCTCTCTTTGGTAAAACGCGATACCCGGACATCTTTATGCGAGAAGAAGTAGCTTTGAAAATCAATCTGCCGGAATCACGAGTGCAAGTAAGTAAAGGCAACACTAAATACGTAGATTTTTAGAGACCGTCGTCTAACATAAAACATAACTAAGCATAACCGTTACCAACATCAGCATAAATGTATTGCAATTAGGAAATAACGAGATAGGCGTTATAGCAATAATACCAGCGTTAAAATAATTCTGAAAGCAATTCTGAAACAATAGAAGAGAGAAATTAATAATGCAAAATAATAAAGAGTGTTGAACTATCCGCAAAAAATCACCACATTTAACAAAAATAACAAATTGAGAAAAAATGAAATTACACAATAAATATTTTAAGCTTATGAAGAACCGACACAAACATTGAGATGCGATGATTATCATTGAAAAAGTCTTTTCCTGCCAAAGAATCTTTCTTATGAAAAAATTAATTAGAAATATGAAAATTATAGTAATTTAATTCATAAAATACAAATTTTCTTCGCTCAAAAATTACGATTTTCCCTCAAATATGACGCAGAAATAATTTGAGGTCATCATCAGTAAGGAATGATCGTGTACGATCGTGTGGAGTAGCAAAATATTATTATGAATTATAAGCACAAAATCACAGAATGAAGAAAGTAAAAAGAAGTAAGTGAGTGAGAGAATGATAGTCTAATACTGGAAATGATTCCCATGGAAATTACACAACATCGGGGCATAACGCTCTTGACTTTTTTATGAAAATGATGTTTGCTTTATTCCATCTCTTCCTGCTTAATCAATCTCTTTTTGCCACCTTCTTTATTTCCTTCCTTCTTCCTTTCTAATCTACGTTTTACACATTTGTAATGCCATGGTTTTTCTACGCCCTTCGCCAGGCTTTTGGGGTCTACTTTTGGCTTCGGTAATACGGCCGGCGGCGCACCAAATCCTTTTGGTAAACAAGAACGCATTTTTTTGTAACAAATGCGTTGATTACTTAATTCAGGAAAGTCGTCGACTCAGTTGGCGTCATGTCGCCAACAAACCATTACGTTGTAGAGAAAAGGAACAAACGCAAAATTCAAGAATATGCAACACTTACAAAAAACAACAACAACAACAACAACAACATGAACAACAATAGCAATAACAACTAAGCGCACATGAACCGCTCTAGTGGTCTCACGGGCGCAAAAGCAACCAAAATTCATGACTAATGTCATTGTTGTTGTTCGAAAGATTTGTGTCCTATGTAAATATGAATGTTTGTATTAGAAGCATAGAGAAAACAATTTTTTCCATTGTTGACATAATAAATGATGACAAAAATTTATTTGTAACAACGAGAACGACAAGGCGATGCAGCAAAAACCAATAAGACATTACCAGAAGTAGAGGCTAGTCTGAAGGCATGGAAAGACATTAATTGATGAATTTTTTTATATTTATATATTCATTCATATATATGTATGTGCATGTTTGTGGATGTGTTTATGGAGCACAAATTAAAGGTCATAATTTGTACCAAATCAATTTGTTGCCGACAGCTTCTGCTGTCATCACTATTGCTGCCTTCCTATCGATTACACAATTTCGGTCAATTTTAGTTGTCGAATGAATGAATAAATAAAAGAATGTAGAGGATAAATGAATGACTAGAATGAATTGGGTTTGTTTGTTTAGCTGTGTTTACTGCGATTTGTTTTTTTTTCTTTTACATTTTTGCGGCGTTTGATGTTGTTCAATTTTTCTCTCGTGAAGAGGCATAACGTCATGATTGTTAGAAAGAAAATGTTGTTTCTGCCTCGAGGCTAGGTTCCTTTCCTTTCACTTGCGGTGGAACATAAAATGAACAATTGCGCAAAAATCAGTTTATCCGATCGAGTGATGAGCTAAAAAATAGCAACGATGACAACAACAACAACAATAAAATTACAACAAATATACAGAGCATCGAAGAAAGGAAAGAAGGAAGGAGCAGCAAAAGAAAACAATTATTTCACTAACGCAAGTCTTGCTAAAAGACATCGCGAAATTTTCGTCCTGTATTTGCCTTAAAGTAAAAAGAACAACAACAATTACAATTTTCATAGCAATAAACTATTAAAATCCAAAAATAAACTATTAAAATCCAAATAAGAATTTGATCAGAGCACATTAACAACATCCATTGCCAGCGATGACATTTTAAAAATATGTCACTGCAGATTTTTTTCTTAATGAATTAAACAAATACAGCCGTCGGCAAATGCTGTTGACATGCAAGTATTTGGCGAATAATATCAAAGCAAATATTGCAACGTCACCAACAAACGAGGGACATCGACGCCGAGGGACATCGACGCATCATCATCAAAATCTTAAATCTTGAATATTTTTCAACAAAAAAAAAAAGATTGAAATGAAAGCAAAAATCCTGAGACGTTGCATAATCGGATGAATGAATATATAAATGAATTGCTTGGTGAGGGAAGAACAAAATGCGGTGAAGAATGCGAAACAGATAGAAACAAAATAGACTGCAAATAATAAAGAGAAAACGAAGCAAAAGAATCGATTTTTGTGTAATTTAAGGACGTGACATTGAACTAAAAACAAGTAATGATGCATAGCAATAACAACAACAACAACAACAGAACCAGGAATAACAATTCTAAGAATCACAGAATTATTACGAAGAGCTACGATCGAATATTGCCAATTGTCATGACACAACAACAGCGCCAGCGGCGACATGTTGCTTGCCCGTCCGACAAAAAAGAAGCCCACCAAAAACGCCTGTACGGTACGAAAACCGATACCACTATTGAGCACCAACAACAGCGTATACGTCAACGTAAGGACGACAGGTTGCACACGTTGGCGGAAGAAATACCGCCGCTTCTTCGACTGTCACCGAAACGACGCGTGCTTACAACAAAAAAGAAGGAAAATACCATGCCAATGGACACTTTTCCTTCACTTTTCTCTGATTTCGTGCTTTTTTTTCCTTCTCAACATGCTTCCACTCTCTGAGACTGCACTCATTCAATCACTTCTAGTCAGTTAGAAGGTCGTTCAATTGTCAACTCTTCAGTCATTCTCATTGTTACATTTGGTGTCTTTTCGCCACGAGCTGCTTTAGGAATGTTTTTCTAAGGTATCCTGAATGCATTTGGTTCTTTTTTCAGTTCTTTATCCGTTTCAATTTAAATACGAAATTCGTAATACGAGTCCAAGGTCTTTATTTATTTATTTGTTTGTTTGCTTACGCACTCTTGCTGGTTATTACGTTACATTTCGGTCGCTTTTCATTCTGTTTTGTTTTTCTATTCGATTTTCTGCTCGAATGGTTGAAGTGACGGAGTCGGAGTGACGGAGATATCCTGCCCAAATTATAAAATTTTACTTTAAAATGTATAAATAGTAGAATCTTTGTATAATCAATTATTTTTTTTATCTTCTTTGTGTAAAAAATCCTTCTAAAGAGATTTTCTTTTATTATTTGAGTTTACTTTTATCAAAAACAATTTTATTTTTATTTACTTTTATTATTAAAAGTTTAAAAAAATAAAGAAATCATTGAGCGAATTCATGCAAAAATTCGAGAAAAATACACGCTTTAAGCAATTTAACAAAATTCTCAACAATTTTTCCAAATTTTCCATCAAAGAGGTTTTAATCTAGCCTGTCATAAATTATAATTAGAAAATGCTTTTAGCGCTGGCAGCAACGCAGCAACAACAACAACAGAAGCAGCAGAAGAAAATTCATTTATGAAATAATAAATTCATGACTTCACAAATGAGAAACATTAAAATCCCTCCTTCCACGGCCGCGTATGTACACTTGTACACGCCCATGTGTATGTATGTGTGCATCTATATGTTCGATAGACCTTCACACACAAATGTAAACATATTAAAGTTAGATAGACATGTATATATGGAATATGCTGTACTACATTGCACTCCTACCATTTTCCCCTTGCCCTACTTACTTCTCCTCCGCCTCCCTCCTCCCCCTAACCATACTGGTAATAAATGTTAGCATATACGATTTCATATATTTCTCTGAAAATCAGGCGCCTCAGGCAGACTCCCCTTCTGGGATCTTTGTTCCTCTGCTGCTTTTTTGCTGTCAATGCTCCGCAGCTTCTTTTCAATATCGTATTCTCTTTCAGATATCTGCGGTGTTTAATTTTTAAAAATCTCTGCTGGTTCTATTTTGTATATCGGTTAATTACTTCACTACGTTCGTTACTCGCTACCCCTGAAAACGCTTCTACGCCCCACGGATTCACGTTCTCTATTGGCGATTCGCTGTTTTTGAAACTCGTTCTTCACTAACGTTTCACTATTATTGATACTCGTCTTCTGCTGACGTTGCGGCTCTGTTTTCATTCCCAGAAAATGTTTTGCAGTTATTTCTACATGTCGCTCCTTCGCTCTAACGTATCACAACAACGCTATTGTTGTCTTTGGTGACGAGGTTACTGTTGTTGTTTCTGTCCTTCTACTTGCTTGAGAGCGTTTCTTGAATTATGTGAGCACTTTCAACGATCACTACAGGGAATTTGTATAATAAATGAATTTTAGGGTAGGGTCAAAATCATTCCTGCTGCAACTGTTGTTGTTATATTTCCAAAGGGATGAATGAGGCTTGCTGCTTGAATAATATGTGTTTATTTTAGTCGCTGTAATTCTTTTTCTCGGTAGCGGTTTAGTTCAGTTTTATTCATTTACTTATATATTTTATATTTTTATATATTTAATTTTATTTTATTATAATAGATTTATACGAAATGTAGGAAATCAAACTGTTTTTACTTTGTGCTAATTGTTTCGTTCATTCATTTACAAATACCGTTTCACGTGACGCCGAAATTATTTCTGGTCTTTTCAATACACTCGATATTTCGTTTTTTTTAATGTGGAATTAGTTTTCGTTATGTCTCTCTTGCTATCCCGCTCCCGTTGTAAATTTAACAAGAGCAAACATTTGGTCGCAATTTTTCTCATCTCGTCTGCAGCTGTCTGATGCATGACATTTTCTCAACCGGGATTAAAAATATTCTCTTTACGCGCTTTGATTGTTACGGCCGATGCTTTTTTCTCACAAATTCGAAATTAAAAAGTTGGGAACCCTTCCACAATGTCCTGAACATATTTCAGTAGCTTTTTGTCCTGCTTTTCATTTTCGCTTTTTAATTATCACAATTCCTCTTTCATAATTAATTACTGTCACTGCTGAGGAACAGAATTTAATTTATATTAATTTGGTCTTAAGCATTTCTATCACAATCCTT
Source organism: Physocephala rufipes (assembly GCA_963966595.1). Taxonomy (NCBI): domain Eukaryota; kingdom Metazoa; phylum Arthropoda; class Insecta; order Diptera; family Conopidae; genus Physocephala; species Physocephala rufipes. Next base: position 36,741,046 of record OZ016504.1, read on the forward strand.
ACAAAAATTGTTCGAATATTACTTCTATTAGTTTGAAATATTTAAAAAAAATATTATCGTGCCCTATTTTTTCATCTTAGCTCTTCCTATGCTTTCTCCAGATTTTTTATTACAAAATGCATTTTTATTTTATTCATATTTTTTCAAAAAGTCTTTGAAGCAAAATATTTTGCCTCCACAGCTTTTAAAAGGACTAAATGACTCCTTTTGTCTTTATCTTAAAATATGAAAATTTTCCTCATTTCTTTGTTTCTTTTCCTTTCTCCGTGGTTTGTTTCATTTATTTGAAAATTGTCGTCAGCAAAAAGCGATAATTTTCAAATGAATTTTAAGTCATAATTTCTTTGATATTTCAAAAGTTAATAATTCAATTTTTTCTTCAAAGAGAAATTGAAAAAATCGCAAATTTTGTTGATAAAATTGAAATCGCGTCATGACATGTAAAGTTACGCAAATAAAATTACGCGCTCCATTGCTTCGAATCAAAGCGGAATTAAGAGAAGACTTTGTTCTAGTCCACCGTTTATTCCTCGTTTCGCCCCCTCCACCGTTCTTCGACCAACAATCACAACCCCAATCAAAACATCGATAGACGAATGATTCAAGTCAAATAATTCGAACAGGAAAGTAATCGAAATTTAATTCCTTTTCATTCATCGTAAGGACAATGATTCCTCCTTTTCCTTTCAACCTTCCGCACCATTGAATCCTGTTACGCTTTAGGCTAAGTCAGACCAGGTCTTCGCATTTGTGGCGAAAACCAAATAAAAGTAACTTACTCTCCTTCCTTCCTTCCTTCCGTTATTCCGCCCTTCCTTCCTTTTGTCTAACCTTCTTTCCTTCCATCCTTTCTAAATAACTATCAATTGATTTGACGACTGACATCGGGCTTGTGTCGTAATGAAATTCGATACGCCCCGTTTAATGCTCTTTTACGGAGTTGCCTTTTCTGCCCCCGCCTTTGCTTACGCCTCCTCAACCCCCTACCGATACTTCATCCACCGGACCTTCAGTGAAACACTCGATTTCAATCCGCACTGTCGCAGCGGCGTCTTCTCGAAACTGATGAAACGATGTTGCCACCTTACGCAATCTCGAGAGCGGTGCAGAAAGTAATCGAAGTAATGAATATTTTATTTGCACTCACAAGCCATTAGCAAGCAACACCATTTGGGTTACGGCGCACACAACTCACACAATTCCCGCTTCCCCGTGACCATTGCGCCGCATTATTTGGTTGCTTTGTTGTTATTTTTGTGATATACAAAACAAACCCTAAACGCAAAATATGAAAAATCACGAAAATCACATTTACCCCGACAACCCCATTTCCGCCTGGCCGTTCGAATAGCCCTCACTACCACCGGTGGTCCATTTGAAATCTTCATCTGGTCCTTGCTGGCGCAGGGTGATGAAGGAAAACGGGAAATTTACAGCTAATGGAATCGAGAGAAGGTTTGGGTGGAAAACAAAAAGATGTGGCGGAGTAAGGGTAAGAGTAAAGAGGGGTGTGAGAGAAATGACAAGTAATAAGGGAATACGGCACTTTGCGGGTTGTTTTCAGCTCCTTAAGAATAACAAACAAGGATGAAATGAATTTGTTACCGCATGCTTTGATTCCGATGACGGAGATAGGAAAAGATTTTATTTTGAATAAATCGGGGGGAATGGGGTTTGACAGTCTATTTAAGATAGGGTGATCTCCCCCGTTCGACGCCGTAGCACCATTATCGAGTCAATTGGCAAACAGACATCGAACGTGCTTCTTAAAAAAACAGCTTGGGTCTGAGTCTGATAAGACTCGGCAAGTAACCCCACTCGGATCAGACCACCGCAGGCTGTGAATGCGGCTCTTAAAATAACTGAAATAACTTTATTTTATTTACCCGGAATGGCCCGGAGCGCGTGACTTTTAACACTTGTTCCTTGGCTCCACGCTAATTTATCCGTTCTGGCAAGTGCCGGCCGACGGGCGGCAAACGGTAAGTAAGTGGTGACAAGTGTTGGCGAGTTGCTTCCTAATTTTGAACGCTTCCGACCTCTCCATTTATTTATTGAGTAAACATTCGAGTTCCGACGGCAATACGCATCGCAATAACAACAAAAACGACCGTCGAAAACATTGAAAACGGGAACAATTAATTACTGTGGGAATGTTAGAAATTTTGTTGGATAACGATTTGATTCTCTGCTTCTTCTCCTCGCTCACTTTTTGTCCACACTTTATTACATTCTTCTTCTTCTTCTCTGATTTCGTTTTAGGTTTGGTTTAAAAATCGTCGCGCCAAGTGCCGCCAACAACTACAACAGCAACAACAATCGAACAGCCTTAACAGTTCAAAGAGTCTCAATTCCGGTTCCGGTGGTGGTTCGTCCTCGAATCGCACCTCCAACAGTGGCAACAATACCAGCGGCGGCAATCAGAACAACAACAACTCTTCGAACGCCTCCAAATCAAGTGGTCACCACTCCTCGTCCAACAATAGCGGCAACAACAAGCCGAATCCCAATAGCTCCAACAACAACAATTCGAATATAAACTCCTCCAGCACCTCGTTATCGGTGTCCTCCTCTGGAGCACAGTCCATGAAAGCTCATCACAATCACAGTTCCTTCCTCAACGCATCCGGATCCATTTCGAATCCTTCCACGTCAGCGGCGGCACATCAGCATCACATGGTTGGCGGCGGCAATGCTTCATCAGCCTCGGCAGCCGCTGCTGCTGCAGCTGCCGCTCACACTCTCAATGGCGGCTCTGCCCATCAAAACTCGTCACCCATATTGCCCACGCCCGCCACTTCCGTTAGCCCCGTTAGTATCGTGTGCAAGAAGGAGCACATGGGTGGTGGATACCCAAGTGGTGTACCCGGTGACGCATTGCGTTCCTCATACGAGGCAATGAAAGATGCCGGCGGTGACATTGGTCCAACCGGGCATCATCACAGCATCTATGGCACTGCCGCGTCAACGAATCCACGCTTGTTACAACCCGGTGGCAATATCACGCCCATGGACTCTAGTTCCAGCATAACAACCCCGTCCCCGCCCATCACGCCTATGTCACCACAATCAGCTGCCGCCGCTGCTGCACACGCTGCACAATCAGCCCAGACTGCCGCGCATCACTCGGCCCATTCAGCGTACATGTCTAACCACGACTCCTACAATTTCTGGCACAACCAATACCAACAATACCCCAACAATTACGCCCAGGCTCCGAGCTATTACTCGCAAATGGAATACTTCAGCAATCAGAATCAAGTCAACTACAATATGGGTCATTCCGGCTACAGCGCCTCAAACTTTGGTCTTTCACCCAGCAGTTCGTTCACGGGCTCGATGTCGGCACAGGCCTTCTCGCAAAACGGCATCGAATACATGACGCCGCAAGACAAATACGTCAACATGGTGTAGAAGCTGTTGTTGGAGGCAGCAGGAGGTGCAGGAGGAAGAGAAATGGGTGGAAGGGAATCGGATGGAAATGGAAATGGCTGTAGCGTGGCAGGCGATGATGGAGGACGTGTCCAAGATTGTAATGAGCTTTCGAAGGATGAGAACGAAATAATGTTGGAGCAACGACGAATATCCTGCGAGGAGAAGATGATGTACAGATACTGCTAGAAAAATTTAGGATAGTTAAATATTATGTAACCAACATATCGTCGACAATTGTGAATTGATAAGAATGGGAATCACAGACTTGAGGAGAAGGTGATGAGATGAAAGGAATCGGTTCTAATCGGTTTTCTAAAGGTTTTCCAAGGAATTATCAACGATGTGATGAAGTCTTGGTATAAGGTATTAATATTTCCATCACAGCCCGGATCAACGAAATAAATAAGTGATAAGCAAGTACTTGCGCGGTACTCGCTTGTAGTCAGTAAATAAGAGAGAATGTACTTAACCGTAAATATTCGTGTGAGTTAACTCGTGTTGTTTCATTTGATGGATACTTTATAAGGATACAGTATAGGACATAGGACCGAATATCATAGATATTTTCTATCACAGATTTATCGAAGAGCACCACCATTCATTCACTAAAGCAATCTCATCTGTCACTCTCGCTTCCTCTCAACTTGCATATCTTTGTCTCACTTTCATACTAAAGTAATAAGACTTAACTAATTTAACAAACACACTCCCACCCTCCCTAAATTGTCATACGTAATCATTGATTTCATTCCAGGATCGAGAGCCCGAAAATATTTCGGGGGTGAAGGTACCCTCGAACGACCCCATTTGAAATCAGATGATTGAGGTCAATCTTTAAGCCTTCTTTTAAGGTTTCTGCCGATTTCTGCTTTAACTTAACCCGCGTATCCTGACAGTAAAAAGAAAATGCAAAATCCGAAATAAAAATAAACATAAGCTTCTTGAATTCCTTCTTGAATCTTGTAAATATTCAAACGCAAAAATAATACTCACACAATTTGCAATTTAGACTAAACACAAACAACAAATAAGCTCTCTCACATCCTTCATTCCCACAGTTCACGCCCATTAAAATTATATGGTACTAGATTAAAAACATTCATATCACAGACATCACAAAAGATGGACTTTCCAAAAGAAAACTAATAAAAGACAATTTCCTTTTCTTCGAACAAAATTAATTTCAATATTTATTTTACTTTTATTTCTCTATGATTTAAATAATAATAATAAAGTAAATACATGCATGAGTATATACACTATTTATCTAGATTATATTATGTAAAAATTTTTGAAAAATTGTTGAAATAAAATTTGAAAAGATTGTAAAATAGATTGAGATAGAAATACAACAATAATGCATGTTTACAAAATTAGTTAATTAATTTTATTTTCATTAATATTCGTTAAGTATAAATTTAAAATAATAAATATGAGACGAAAACGCTAGAGAAAAAATCTCTTTCATAAAAGAAATCTATTTAACAAAAAGTTTAAAAAAATAGTTGTGTGAATTGCTATAAGTATTTACGCGTTTATATAAATACTTTATATATCACATATGTATTGAATAATTAAAATATTACAACAAAAACAAGGCCGTATGTTAGGTATTTAATTTAATTGGTAATTAAAATTGTAAAAATTGATAAAAGAAAAATTTGAATTGTAAAAAAATTTTGATGCATATAAACCTTACATATAGACACTCATCCATATGAACACACAGACACATACACATGCACACAGCCACATACATACACACACATTTATACATAACACGTAAACATGCATACATACGCGGTGATCCTTTTAATCAACAAAAATCCGACACCACAAAAAACATGAATATGCCTGCATGGATACGAATGTGTATGCGTAACAAATTGTAATTTTTAGTAAATATTTTTTGTTTTCAGAAAAAACGAGCATTTAATAAACTTATATTTAACAACAAACAAAAAAAACAGTAAAAAACGCTCTTATTTATTGTCTAAATCTTTATGTATTTTTTTCCTACCTTTCTTCTCACTTCATAATAATTATCAACAAACTAAAAAACAATTTCCCCAATCCTAATGATAATGATGTTGAAAATAATAATTAAACTTGCTATAAATAACGAAGATTACGATGAATGCGTTATAAAAAAGAATTGATTGAAAAATCCTTTGTAAATATAAATAAAAAAAATTTTAAACCTGCAAACAAAAAAACATGAAATCAAATAAAATATTAAATCAAATAAGAATGTGTTTTTATACGCTTTGGTAAAACCGCGCTCATTTAGGAGACCCTGGTTTATAAACGATTAGGTTTCTAAGAGTATTGTCGGAATATTTTCATGTATTTTCAGCAGAAAACCAAGAGAAGTAGTACAAATTCGCCAATACAGGAAACTTTTCAGTTCATTTTACTTCCAAACAAAAAATCCCAACAAATTCCGTTGGAAGTTTGCTAAGCTACAGAATTTCGAACATCGCATTCTAAAAGGAGAAAATGAATTAGAGGGAAGCAAAAACGAAGGAATGGAAGAAAATTAAATTCGACACACAAAAGTTGCAAACATTTATATAAAAAGTCTTAATGAAAAAGATTGGCAAACTTCGTTTGAAAGAGTTCCAGTCATTTTTGGGTTGAGCTAATTTTTTTAAATCTCCTCGGCATATTTATGGGATTATGTGACACATTATGGGATTTCATTATAATTCAGGATTTTGCCGTTTTGGATGTTTGTCATCCTAGAATTTTGTCGCTTCAGATTTTTGCTGTTTCGGAATTTTCTTAATGAAATAACGAAAAATAACGAAAATATTACTTCTCTAAAATTTTAACAATATCGTAAATATATACCGCTGTGATAATCAATTTTCACATGAATGTAATCGTCAAAGGAAATCTATGGTTATTGGTATTTTCCAAATAGTCCTTACATGACGTAAGTATTTCTTCAACGGACCTGAAAACCACGTAACAAATAAAAGACTACTGTTTGTACATTTTTTTAACTTTGCATTAATGATATTGCCATAACGAATTTTGATGATTTTGTTTTTAAAGAAAGATTGAAAATGCGTAACCGACGACAATGACCTTTCGCTCATTGTGATTTGGTGCTTCAGAGGAATTCCGAGAGAATTTATTTTTAACATTTTTGAAAAAACAGTGTCTACGCAACGTCGAGTGTTTTAATAGGTCGCTGTTGGATTTAATTTGACAATTTAATTAGTAATTAAATTAGAAAATAGAGAAATTGCTTATTTTGCGGAAAGAAAATGAGGAAATTGATTGAAGATTTAATGTCTCGGGCTCGGGCTAAAGTTGATCCCAACCAGGTTTTCTGGCTTCCAAACCCGCCACTGCAATCTACTTGATCACATCGAATACAGTTAACATCAAAAAGAATGACATCGAAATTGCAATCGATAACACACAATCCATCTACGTAAATCCATTCATCTTTTTCTCGTCTTCACCAAATTGTGGTTTTCTCAATCAAGAGAACGAAGAAGGAGAAGGGACGTTACGGCTCGCTACGGCTTAACGGTGGATTTGACCGACCAACAGCTCGGCCATGAGATCGTCTAACCAAACAAGTGACCAACCTCCACCCGCACCATTACCGACCATCAACCATTACCACCACAATCCACCAAACAACTTTTCAATATGAACGTACGCAAATATTTCCACACACAAAACTTTCACAGGCAAGTCCATATCGATTCGCAACGATGTCAATCAAAATTGCTCGGTTGGGGCTGCGAAATGGGTCGGTCGGCCGCCAGTGAGCCGTAGTGGAAAAAAGTGTTGAGGCCGAAACAGCAGCAACCAGCACCAGCGGTACCAGCCACAACACCACCGCCATTACCATTTACCAGCGTTTGGTGTGCATTACTTGTAGCGGTGCACGAAATTAGAATGACTTCTGCAGCTAATTATTTCGACTGTGCGTTATCGTGGCCGTCGTTACGGTCGTTACGGTCGTTACGGTCGTCACCGTCGTCGCAGTCGTCGTTCATTCAACGCACAACAGGTTTTTTGTTTCTTTGCAACCTGCTGTTGCCGCCTCTTGGTGTTGTTGTCTATATCGTTGTTCCTATTGTTGTTGTTGTAGTTGTTGTTGTTGTAGTTATGATTGTTGCCGCGACTGGTTAAACTTATTAAAATGCATTAAAATTCAAAACCGAACCAACTTAAGATTGAGAGACAATTTAATTTGTCACTCAAACAAGCACAATTTCCTGCCGCTACTGCTGTTGTTGTTGCTGTCGCTGCCTCGACTACTCCTTATTTGCTTGCTTCTGTTGATGTTGTTGTTGTTTGGCGCTGCTGCAGTTGATATCATTGCTAGTACGGGTGACTGGCTGGCAGGCCGTTCGAACATCTCACGAGGAAAAAAATTGTTAAATATTCAGAAAAAATTATAAATGCAAAGTAATAATAATTGCAATCATACTTTTCAGTTAATGCCTATTTGAGGCTGCATGTTTGTACGTGTGCGTATGTGTGTGTATGTGTATGTGTGCGCATATGTTTGAGTACGTGTGCGTCGGCTTCTTTAAATTAAGTTGTAGCGAGCATGAAAACTTTCTACGCAAAGCCATCAAATCGGTTGAGAAGACACATTTTATCACTTTTACGCTTATGTAAGCTTCACCGACTGACAACTTCATTTAATTTCTTCTCTAGTAAATACTGCTACAACAACAACAACAACAATTGAGATAAATAGCAACAACAACAACAACAACAGCAACACTTACACTAAACAGCTAACATTGTAATAACAGGTGTAGCACCATTATTGCCATCTCCAGCATCATCGTTATTGTCACTGCCATCATCATGTTAACATTGTCGTCATCATCATCATTATTATCATAATTACCATAATAATCATCATAATTATAATGATTCAACATAATTATTACCCTTAATATTACCATTGTCATCATTATCATTTTCATTACCTTCCTCTTCTTATTCCTGTAAACAATTTACCCCAGATGACCGAGGAAGTGCTCTAAACGCAAGTAATGAGGTTGAAAGTCTTCGACCGGTTAGAATGTACGTATATAGAATAAATACAAGTATGAATATGAGTATGAATGGACTAAGGTACAAAAATATGAGAAATAAACGTCCATACGAAAGATCGGTTGAGGTAAAAAAATCTCATGACGGAACCATACCTTGATTAGTCCATTCTAGGGAGCAAACCTTCGGTGAAAGGAGCACCTATTTCTACAGAACGATGAAGGATGTTCTCAGCAAAATCAAACGTAATCCTTTAAGATATGTTTGAGCTTCTTACTCCGTCTTACATTTGCCAATATCACAAGCTCTGGAAGACCTTTATCTTATAAAAGTGGTTTATAAGGTTTCCATAAAACATAATAACATATACGGAAATGTCATGAAAAACGAGGCCAATTAGACAATAAAAAACCACATCCTTTTCTTTTCCTCTTTTTCCATTCTTGCAAATAATTTTATTAACTATTAATTTTCTGTATAAGTTTTCGAGTTATCAACATAAATTGAACAGCATAAATTTAATGCAAAAGTACTTTAGATTTACAAAAGCGTAAGCTAAGATTCTGTAGATGGAGCTAGATCCTTTATGACACCGCTTCCACTTGCATATGTAAAAAATGCCATATCGACGTTATACCCCCGCCCCCGCCAAAATGACCTCCACCAATTGTTAAATCTTCCATAAGCCTAATTTTACTCATAAATTTTCCTCTAATAAATATCAGAAGATCAATTAAATGCTGCTAAGTAAATTGAACACTTAATTGATTTTAGAGAATGACGATATAGAGGTAACCATGGAAACTTTTTCATGGACCGCCAACGCATTTTGCATAAACATATTGGCTTACATCGGATTGGCCTTAAGATGCTGTTGACAAAAGAATCCAAGCCACTAAACCAAGGCTAAATCTCGATAACTAATTTAAATCTCTCTATATCTCTCTCTATCTCACTCCCTCTCGGCCGTTAAAGAATGATTCTATTAAATCCATGAATATTTAATCTTTCTCTCTTTCCAATCTCGTTACGGATTTGCTCGATCAAATTGAAAGCAAATAAAACGAATGAGGAAACCATATCATTCCATAGGACAGGCGGCAATTGAATACATCCTCCTTCCTTTGGACTTCCCGAGGGACACGTGTCGCGTCGTATGAGCTTATCAGCTAAAAACAGTCTACCATACAATTCAATTAGTTGAATTTTTGTTGTTGTTTCAGGCCACACAAGTCGTTTGGTGTTTAGCAAAATAGAATATTTTTGAAAATATGTAAACCCAATTTATTGGCGTGACCTTTTTAAATAGGGTGCAGTGGGGCAAGGATGGCAGAAAATTAAAGATGGGTAAATAACGTTTCTCACACTGGCCAATTTTAGGAACAACAACAGCAATACCAGCAGCAGAAACAACAACAACAACGATAATACTATCATAAATATTACACACTAACAAATTGATGGTCGCGTGTATGTCGTACAATTACGAAGCACTTCATCATTAGAAGGATTTCCAAATGAATGAAAGACTACTAAAAGACCAAAAAAGTAATCAGCTAATAAGACTTGCTGCCACCAGAAGAACCTGCAAAGCTTGTACAAATCGAATTCTGGCAGTTCCTATTTCTTGTTATTTCCTTCTTAGTCATCTTCTTCTTCTTACTTTTCTTCCCCTTCTTTGCCTTTATCTTATTGTTTTATAATTATTATCGTCAATTCTAATCTTTGCCTTTTCTTTACTGGCTGTTGCCACATTTCAGACTTTCATTTAACGTAACTTATCGCAGCCTATCCATCCATCCTCTCCATTCCACCCGCCTACCACCCACCCGTCAATGTCTTTCGTTTCAGTGTTTATTTCCGAAAAAACTGTCAATTTGTCCGCCCTGATGCGACACGTGACTGAAGGCTGCTTCAGCTTTTGCCGCTATTTTCTCAACCAAAGAGATCTCTTTATTCCTTTCAATTACGAGTCCTTCCTTACCAGCTCACTCTTTTTCCCATCACTCCTTTTTCCATCATCATCATTTGTTATGGCTAAGAATTCTTGTATGGTTGGGTTTTATTTTATTTTTAGAATTATTTGTTTGCTCTTTATCATCTTTTTTTTGATAAGCGTTAATGCGAAATCCGATCTTATCTCTTTATCCCTGAGTATGAATTCATTATGAGTTTATCAGTGATTTGATTATGATTATTTAAGAAATTCCTTCTTTAATTTTTTTAATTTTAGTCGAATCAAATAGCTTTCACTACAAGCAGAAAAACTATTTCAATTGAAACCTAATTTTTTTTTTAATTCTTTTCCAATGGCAACATTTTTCATTTACTCCGCCAACCCTTCAATTCTTTTTGTTTTAATCGCTCTAAGTGGAATTTATAAACCATCCCATTATGATTTTTATCAACTAATAAAACGATTGTGGTACCAAATTTCCATACTTGATTGTCTAAGTCTTTCCCATCGTCGCTTAACGTTCACGTTCACGCTCCTCGCTCGATAAATATCGGTCGCCTGGATTTTAAATAGATGATCAGAAATCATTCTACGATAATCGTAAAAATCCTTTCGTACTGACGACTAAAAACGAAGTATTGACATACTTGATGTGCCCGATTAGAAGCGCGCGTGCGGCCAATAATCGCTTAGATCAGCATCCATTCAGTTGCGATTATTTCGACGGTGGTGGCGTGTTTTAAGTGGTTTAAGAGCTTGTAATGCACAAAAGGCAAATAAATACACAATTCGAGAAAAATGAACTCTTCTTCTTTGCTAATTATTTTATTTATGAAAAGGCTTAAGTACGATCATTACGATGATTATCATGAAATCAAAGAGTTGCCCGGAAGGATGCATCTAAAGAAGAAGGGCGGAAATTGAATCCCTTCTAATAATTCATCCTCTATTTCATAATGCATGTCCTTCAAAGTAATTCAATTACATTTATAAAACGACGGCGAAACGTTTGACTCTATAAAACAATTAAAGCAAAATATCATTTCTTAGAGATAGGCGTTTTTATAAAAAAGGAGACATTATTTAGAAAATATTTTTAAGATCGATTAACTTTTAAAATCACTCGGTTTGAAAAGTGGCAACAAAATGAGATGACATACTGTATAAGTTTTATTTCATTCATTTGTGAAAAAAATTATTGAAAAAGTTCGTTGGAAGCAACGCCTACCATTTATTGCAAAACATATTTACGTGCGTGAGAACATTCTGGTAATAGAAGGTTATAACCGATGCCACGGCAAAAATTAGATACTAAGAAAGAACATTAACAGAAAAGGGCTTCAGAAAGGTGTCAAACTCTCCCTAAGAGGAAAACCTTTAACTCAAAGTGGGTTTTTATTATCTCCAAAACCTTTGAAAGTCAATTCTTACCGTAACAAAAATTATTTCAGAATTTGAAATTGTTTATTAGAAGGTCCCCTGAAGCTAAAATGTGTCCTTGAGGTCTCTTTACATTAACGGACTTAGTTCGCTAACACTCGGGAGTTGAGCTTCTTGGTTATCTGAATCCTTTATAACGAAATTATATACTAAAAACTGTGCATTACCCAAACCGGTTTGTCGCCAAAGAAAACTTGCCAAGGGATTAACAGAATTTCGTTTCAATATCTTTTAAGCTGAAAACCTTGAAAGCAAGTGGTTCGCACTTGAACGTTTATCGGTTTTTAGGCATTAATTTATTTTCTCACGAAATTGATTTACTGAAATAATACTAAAAATCTTAATGAGGTAGTCTTTACCTCATTAAATTCCTAATTCACCTACCTAAATTCACCTAAACGCTATTTCCTGCAGACGTTCTAGAGCACGCAATTTTTCTTGTTTTTTAAAATAATCAAATCCTTAAAATTGAAAAACTATAAAAAAAACCATATAGACTTATAAAAGTTTATAAAAGCAGTCATTATTTATTCCTGAAGTAAAAATGGGAATATAATCTGAATGTAAAAGTATTAATTAAAAAATTAAAAATTAATTAAGGCGGTAATGAATATAAAAGCATTGAGTTAGAGGATCTTAATTAAAACAATTTAGAAAAAATATAAATTTTGCAATGAATATATCCTTGTATTTTGCTTCAAATAAAATTTAATTAAATTATTGAAAAATTCAATTTCAATAGAAACAAAAGCAATTAAAAAATAATAAAATAAATTCATTAGAAATTATTAATTTTATATTGACGTTAATCTCTTTCCAACGGAGTAAAGTATGAAGTAACAAATTACATTTTAAAACTTTCCCAGAAGAAATCAATGGCATTAAACAACAAAAACAACAACAAACAAACAAACAAACAAACAAATTGCTCCACTACAGCCGTTAAATCTTTATGAAATGTGATGCCTATGAAGATTAGCATCTTGACGCGTCTAAAAACAGCCTCAAAACTGACACAAGCTAATTAAAAAATATTTTATTTAATAAATATATTTCTAACAAAAATACAGAACTGCTATTTAATAATAATAATAATTACAAATTAATAATTAACAACAACAACACAGTAATAATAAGTAAACTTTTTTAATGAATTCGTAAATCCGAGAAAATAATAAAATAAGAATTAGTCCGACCGTAAACGTCAACATCAATGACAACGCCAACACACACTAAAACCAACATCAAAACAAACAACACCACCAACACACGAACGAATTTCAATGTCCGCCAACTGACTTTTGGGCATGATTGGGTTACTAATTTTATTTATATTTTTTTTATTTTTGATTTTTATTAAAATAATTTTTATGTACATTCTTTTACTTTTATAATTCCCGAAATCAAATTGAGTCGCTCCTCTCCTCTCCGTCTCCCTCTCGCTCTCACCCACCGTCAATCCTTTGCGTTTTATCAATTTTCATCGTTCGAATGATTTTGACACGGACTTTTTCTCTTACTCCCCTCCTTCCATCACTCTCTCTCTATGTCTAACCTTGAAGGCTTTGTCTCTCTAACATTTTTGCCAGCCAATTGCTTTTCCGTTGTTGGTGTTGTTGTTCCTTTCTCCAATGGAAGACTCTTCTCTGCCTCTTGCGTTATAAGCCGCCGCGTAAGCCGGAAGTATTGTAGCTGTCAAACGAAAGCAAAAAAAAAACAAAACAAAACAAAAAACAACAAAAAAAAAATAAAAAGAGAAATATCAAAATGAAAATAAAAAATGTTGTCGTCAATTTTTATAAAATGCGTTAGGTACGCGTTTTATTGCTGATGCTGCGGCAATCAAATACATATCCACTCCTTCCACCGCCCCTCCCCCCTCACCTAACGGAGTAACCACTAAAACAACAGATCGTAGAAAGAATGCTCAGAAGGGGCAAAGGTAGAGAAAAAATAAGACAGTGAGAACGACAGGGTGGAAGCAAAAAATCAAAAAATAATAATATAAATTATTGGCCTTTTTTCTGGACATCAAAGTCTCGGTTCGTATAACGAAACGGATCATGATGCGACGATGTCTGTTGACGATATTTTGTTATTATTTACTATTGCTGTTGTTGTTTGCCTTATTTGTGTTGTTGTTAATGTACCTTTAGTTGCTTCCTTTTTCGTTTTTTTTTATTTTTCTATTTTAGGGGTGAGGGGCCTAACTTCCTTTTCTCAAAAGTCTTCCAATAAAAAAGAAAATCTATAATGCACCGAATATACTTTAACAAAAGTAAAAAAGAAATATTCAAAAGGTTCAATTTAATTATTTTCATGATCGTTTGTCATCACTAGTTAATTGCTTCCGGATCAAAGCATTTCTAATCGTGTGTGGCACGCTCGCATACATCTGAGTAATGATCCGTTATTAAAGAGTCTCAGAATGCAATTTTGGAAATAGATCAGACCAATCAATTAGAAAGAAAGTAGCCATGTGTTTTGATGACACATGGAATAATGTGGCAGAAAAGTATAGACATGTTTTTTATTATAAAATATAAAATTATATCACAAAATATGAATTCGTCATTTTTTTAATTTATTACTAACTAACTTCATTTTATTACTAACTAACTAATTTATTGCTATTAGACTTTTGGAATTTCACAAAAATCATTGGGATAATGATCGATTTTTTATAAAAAAAATGCTTAATGCCTTTACGAACATACGTTCAATTTTTACAGAGGAAACGTTTTATCTACAGATACCCAAAGGTTTGTTTGTGGAAATCAATATTAAACCTTTCTTTTCAATCGTCCAGCTGTATAAATTAATAATCGTTGTGCCATTTCTTTACAATAATACCGTTAAAAACGCAATTTTTAATAATAAATTTGGTATTGTTTCTCCATCATAAATACTTTTCAAAATAAACGACCAATCACCGGCAGTTTTCAATTAATGAAGTTTAAGGTTTTTCAGAAAGTGTCGAGGATTAGTCATTTGGAAACTAAACCTTATGGGATCCTTTCATTAAGATCATGTCAGGTATTAAAAGGAGGTTATTTTGTAAAAAGATCTCCATTAAATAGTTTTTCTAAAAATCTTCCTGTCATCTTCAATTCGAAGATAGACTTATTTCAGTGACGTGCCATCTTGGGTGTACATTGTTTCGTTACACATGAAAATTGTTCCAAAATCTTCATAATCGAAGCCTATCGAAAATTTAACAAATATAAAAATACGAGCTCGCAATGTGTGCAATTTAATTGAAATTATTAATATTATTAATTAATTATTTGAGGAAAAAGAGTTTCAGAATTGAATTGTTCAATGTGTCACCCCGGTGCCAATTCGTGATAGTAAAAGGCTCAATTAATGTTAGCTCTATCGATTGTGAAGCCTAACCATGGGCTGTATTCTGGCACTACGTGAGAAAGGATCTACTACTAGGACTACTGCATTGAAGATCAGCCGCAGAGTGGAAGATCGGGTTCATTGGGATTATCCTCACATCGCAAGAACGAAGCGCCTGCTCAGTATGTTGTGACCCAAAAAGGGGAAAGAGATTTAGATGGTCAGGGAGAAACTCTTGTCCTTAAATATGACTTAAAATTTATACTCATGAAAACACTTTGCACTAATGAGCACTTAGACTCATCTCACGTGCAAGAAGCCTTCAAACGAATTTTACAACGTCAAGATAGTTTAAAGTCATTAATAGTTCATTAATTTTAAGATCTGAGAATATGTTTTGATAATTGATAACTGTATTAAGGACACTCCTAAATTAATTAGGTATTCAAAATTAATTCGAAACATTCATTTCGACATTATTTCTTTGTTTCTTCTTTCAAATAAATTCAGTTTGTTAACAAAATTCAAAATAATAGAAAAAACTAATTTTTCTGGTCAAGTAAACCGTAATAGTACACACGCACACACCGTATCTGCCACCCACATACACACCAGACACTCACATCTATCCACTAACAAAACACCGGGAAGTCCTAGAAGTGTTTTCTGGGGTTTCTTTTATTTTAAATTGTAGTTTTTCAATTTCTACTTTTAGTTCAATTGTATGAATTTCCTCATTTTTTCTGTTATTTTCCTTGGTTTCATTTCGCGTCTGCAATTGTTGGCTCGGTCGAATGGAAGTGTTTTTTACTTAACCGTCATGTCTGTTTGGTCTATTGATGTATCCATTCATTCGTTCGTTCGTTCGTAAGTGGATGGTATAAGTTGTTGTAGTCGCGTCTAACACGTTTAGCTCGCAATGGATTCAGCTCGTGTTCCGATATGGCTAATGAGACCACTAGACCAACATTAGACAAGAAAACTGCTAAACAGACAAAACTTACCGGTATTTCCTTAACAAATCAACCAACAACCAACTAGTATAGTGACAACAACATCAACAACCATCACACATCGATACAAAAGAAAAATTTCAATAAAATGCAAACAGAAAGAGAACATGTTTTTTGTTGGAAAATTCATACCTATGGAAAAGTATCCGATGCACGTTTGATTTGTAAGTTTTCTAGGCGCTCAAATTCTTGTCGGTGTTCGGGTCAATTGCGAAATTTCCGCTTCATTGCAATCGTGACTGACGGGAACGAGAATGAGTTGAAGAACAGAAGGGGAGGAGAGGACGACGTCAGGGGTCATATGGACAGAAAAGCGTCGAGAAACTCGTTACCCAATAAGTTCGTCTTCTTTCGACTCGTTTACAAAAAAGATGTACGAAGATGGTAGAAACCGTTGGAGACTGGTGGAGGTTTGTAAAACAATTGAAACTTGCTTGCGGCTCAGTTGCGGCCCAGCATGATAATTTGGCCCGGGGAAGCCGACAATAACGATGGTCATATTGTGGTCTATCCTACAATTATTTTAATCCAATTGTTTTGAAAAAAGGCTACTAGAATACTTACTTTTTTTAGATATTTGCGTTATGGACTGTTTGGATATTCTCACAGCTAATTCCAAATTTATTTGCTTATCGAACACTTGACAATTACTGAGTCTCTTCCATTGGAAACAATAATATTGTGCAAGAGTTTGTAATAGTAGGATAACGAACAACTGCCTAAAATGTTTAACACAATTTCTAAATAAAACTATTTTCGGTGATGTTTTATTCAATCAATTCTTTCGTAATTTACGTTCTCGTATAAAATCGAGAGATCATTAAGTTTTTCAAAAATTGTAACGCCTTTTACTTTTGTTAATAAACTCGAACGAGTAAGCGAAAGCACTTGCTGGAAATATCGCCTACTTGATATTAATTGTTCGTAAACGTTTTTTTAAATAACTTTGGAATGCTTATAAATTTTTATTGTGATAGAAATATCAATCGCCCTTTTCTCACAATTTCCAAGATGACGTTTTGATCACTCGTATAAAATTATATTTAAATATCTCCAACCGTTTACGAACAATTAATTCTACTCTCTAGTTTATATATTGGTGGACGGACCACGCCTATTTTTCTAATCCTATTTTCCAAAATGGGATTTTACACTTTAAATGAAAATTCGTTTTATCGTTTCGCTTTTCGATTTTAGCTTACGACCTTCCAGAAATATTCGATTTTAAACATTTCGTAATATAAAAAAAGGCGTGGCACATCCGATGATCCGATCTAGACTATTTCCAGTACAATTTCGTTCTCCCGTAATCGTGATTTCTTCAGACACATCCATCTGTCTGTCGGACAGACGGGAACATTCAAATCAAGCTGATTCTGAGCAAAAATATTAAGTCTTTTCTACAGCTGCCACGCCTCCTTGAATGCATTACATATGGAAGAACAAGGTTCATTTAGTCGCACCCCTCTTCGGGTGTAGGGTATAAAAATGAACATTTTTAAATGCATCGCGTCTGGCAATGACGCAATGGCTGGCTTTCTATAAATTTTGAAATAATTATTATTAGCGTCATCAGCCCTTTCACCACCACCCGGCCAAATTACGTAACGAAACACAATTTAACCTGATAAAATATTCATTATCTCTTAAAGACCTGTATCAATTTTTACCCTACATCGCGCAGAAAACAAAACGTTCGATTCATAATAAAAAGTCGGTCAAGCATATTTTTTAAAGATAATTAGAAACGAATATGATCGAACATGCTGAGCTTAGCCCAGCAGGCATTAAAAAATAACTTCATTCATTCATATTCCTTTCTCTCGTCCTTGCCTTGCCGCTCAGACCAATTACGCAAGCCTTGTAGAGTGGTCTGCTTCCTTTCGCTTTTGTCCAAATAGGAAAAGGGGGTTAAATGGAGTTTTTGGTTTACTTCTGTTCAATTTGTTGCTTGGTCCGGTCTACTACTGATGTGGTCTACTTTACTCTACTCGACTCTACTCTATCCTTACTGTACTCTCCAACTTTAGGCAAGTATTAAATTACATCATAGAATGAACCAACTGCTGTCAGAATCTAGAATGTGAGTATTATTGTGATGACGGTGCTGGTGCCGGTGCTGGTAATGGTGAGGTTATTGAAAATTCTCTTTGGCTTCTTTGTGGCTTTAATGACAGTCGAATATTCGATACATATTGATTCCCTTAAGAATACCACGTTAAGTAACAAAATGATGTTCCAAAACTTACAAAGGCTCATTTATGACAGACGATGTCTTTAATGTTGAATGCTTTGCATGCCGTGAACCAACAGGCTTCAACGATAAGCAGCTCGCTGGTTAAAAAGAGAAACAAACATTTCATTTATTAGAAATAGACGAACGAACGATATTATTGAACGATAGTGGAGGAATAGTTTTCATACTCATTTCATTGGTATTAAATTTTTTAGAATATATCTTTAACTAAACTTCGACTCACGGAGTCATTTGGATTGGCCAGACCTTCGTTAGTAGTCCTTCATAAATTGACATCACTCACTCGTTAATTCCATCAAGTTTTCCCCTATTATTGCTCACCAACCCGTTTCATTCACTTAATCATTTGAAGCAGAGCTCCGCAACATGTTTGTGGCGAGCAGCAGTTTAATTTTGAGAAAATATTTAAAGAGAAATCATATCAATCGCAGAAATCGTTAAACTCTAAAATTATTACATCTTCAAAACTATACAAATTCCAAAAATACTTCAGTTCCAAAACTATTTTAATATTGAATATATCTCAATACTAAAAAAAATATTTTAAAAAATAAATTTTCCAAAATGTTTCCAAAATTATTTCATTATCAAAAGTATTCCAGAAGTATTTCAATACCATAAATATTTCAAAATTCCATACTAGCTAAGAAAGTGTTAATCTCAAAATAAAAATATCAGATATTAAACATACCATTCTTTTCAAATTAGCTCACCTAATACTCTAAGGTTTAATTTGTACCAATGAAATCAATATAGATTGATTAAGGCTCTGAAAAGAAAGAAACCTTTTGTCAATGAAAGACTTCAACAATTGCCACGATTGCCACGTAATCACCGAAAGTAATCTATGCTCTTTGATCTGCCCTATAAAATGTTGTGGAGCACTGCTATCACAGGTATCTTCCATAAAATTATGAAATACCAAAGCATCGAACAAAAGACGTCGTTTTTTATTGTTTTATATTCATTTTTTGAAATTTTCCATTTCTTAGAAATTAAATTTCCCACACTTTTTCCAGCAACTCGCCGAGACGTTCTGGAGCCACATTCGGAAGTCGATTGTCTGCCTCTCTGTCTGCATTCGAAGCGATCGGTGCACAGGAAATTGCTCCCTTTTCTTTCTCTATACATGCGTTTATTCATTTATTCATGGTCCATTTATATTAACGTTATTGTTGTCATTCGATGCAGTGACATCATCAATGCATTCTTCTTCTTCTTCATTGTCCAAACTTAATAGAATGAGTAAGGCTCTAAACCGTACCTGCCCTTTTTCATTCTAATGATATTCTTTCGATTCTCGAATACATATTCTCGGTTCTCGGTTGGTATTTTTAGTCGAATAAAGCATCAATTAAACCACGGTCCACCATGAAAGTCACCGACATAAACTTGCTTGCAATGCACCTGCTTGATTCGATCATTGACCACCGGCGACCAACCATCCGGTATAAATCAATAAGAAAGACAATTGAAACAGACGCAATGTCTGTCATCGCTTCCGTAATTTTACACGATCATACAAACAAGGCGAACATTTAGACGTTTGCTATTGCGTCCTTTCAGAACCTATTTCTGGTGGGAAATATTTGGCAAATACGAACGAATACACCGACATTTCTCTATCCCACTCTTTCAATTTTTTCTTCAAATTTGTGAGATTTTATTTGTCATGATATTTCGTATCGTACCGAACAACTATTGGTAAAGAGAAAAGGTAGGAGAGAGAGCCATGGAGGAAGTTCTTTTTTACCTTTTAGTCCTTTGTCAAAATATCAAAGTCATCCGGCTAAGCATTCGACTGAATACTCATCATTTTACGCTTCATGTTCGTTTATTTATTTGTTTGTATGCAAGTGTTTATTGTTTATTTGTACGTTTTCCATAGAAAATTGATTTGGTGTTTACAATTTTATGGATTAATTGTCACCCAAAAAAAACTGTAACACCGAAAAGAATCAATTATTTAAAAGGACCAACATATTTTGATATCTTGCGGTTCAAGGAAAGAACTGAATTTTCGTTCGTCTTAATATGATTTTTATTTGAAATCAATTGATTAGTATTGCTAACATTAAATGTAATTTCTTAGTTAAATTCTAATTATCATTTCATTTCTTAAAATGACTGAAATCTTGGAAGATTTGGTTTGAAAAAATCAAGAATACAAAGTAAAATAATTCTATGAAATGAAATCTGAATCATTCGTCTACGCGATTCAATCAAAAAAAATTGGTCTCTTCTAAGGATAAATCGAATAAATCTCACTAACTTCATCATGAACAATAAACGCAAGTAGTACCTTCATTATAAAAATATCATTACTGTAATAGTCGTAATCATCATCACCTATTACCAACACCGCAAACTAATATGCCAACTAAACAACAACAACACCATGAGCACCATAAGGTTAAGTACACAAAGTACAAATGCCATTGATTCGACGTTCAGAGAGGGATCCCTTGTGAGATGATTAGACGCCTCATTGGAACCGAAATAATGGAATGATGAAATGACGAAATCGCAGCAATTGTTGAATGATGTTGAGTAAAACGTAACGTAACAAGTGTTCGTTATGCTCGACTTTTATTAATAGAAAGAATTATTCTTTTTTGCAAATTCAAATCAATGTCTGTTCAATCCGGCTCAAAATTCAGTTCGGAAATCCTTAGGGAACTTTATCGTGCACCCCAAACCACCCACTCCTTTTACAAAAACAACCAAAAACATTGTAACCACTACCCATCACACCCACTTCATGCAAGAGCGACCTGTGAAATCCGTTTTGCGGTTGCAACATTCTTTCTCGTTTGTATTCTTTGAAAAGCCGTTTTCTTTTCCGTTTTGATTTTTTTTTTTTTTTTTGTTTTTATAGTTTATTGTTTTTTGTTTTATCTTTTTATTCGCCAGCTTCGATTTATTCACGCTGCCGCCTATGCCGCCTATGCCGCCTATGCCGCCTTTGCCGCCTTTGCCGCCTCTGCCTCTACCTCTTTGGCCTCTCTATGCTTTGATTATGGTTTTTGTTTCTTTGGATCCCATTGAAATGTAATTTATTTGTGTTGACATGTGTTACAAATTTTCCTCATTCGATATTTATCTGAAAAGTAAAAGGACGAAACGGTATTAAAGAAAGAGAGAAGGAACGAGTGAATTAAAGTACGAAGGAAACAAAGAAATGGAGTGCGGTGATAGAAGAATAGGAGGGGAAAACTGAAAGGTGAATGTTGGTATGGTTTTTGCGTCTGACTTATTTCGAACCCTCCGAAGCAGGATTCTGCTTCCGAAGAGTCTTATAACGACTACGTTGACGACTATGACGAACATAATGACCTTGTTAATGGGGTAGGATGAGGTGGGCTTTGTTCTGCCACCACCACCATCAAAACCGGTGCTTGTCTGTGTGTTACGGTGGTTTTCTTGCCTACTTTGCCAACGAAAGGGATCAGATTAAAAGCGATTATTGCATTTGATTGAATTCTATTTGATTCACATTTTATTCCCTTTTGGGTGAAACGACGTAAGTGGATACGTCTGTTCGCATTCAGGCAGTCAGGCAGTCAAGCAGTAGACGGGCATTAACATCTAACAGTCACTCCCTCAATATTCATGCTGCTAAATACCTAAAATGATATGAAGTCGCAGAAATACTATTAATTTCTTTATTATTCGAATTGAATGAATTGTGATTTTTCTCATTAAATAAATTTTTCTTGTATGAGCTAATTCTTCATACACGTACACAAACACATCTCTCCCTCTGTAAGCAGAAGTGTGTATTGCAGAATGCGTGTGTGTGCATTACGTGTGATAAGCTAGAACGCTAAAATGCTGAAGCAAATCAACGTCTTGCTGCCGATGGTGATTTACGCCTGGACGAAGTTGCCGTCAAAAGTTCAATAAATATTTGCATTTCCCGGTAACCCAGCCAGTTATAGAATCATATGTAGATTATAAAAAGGCACACCCACACGTACAATTACGCAAAATACATGTGATGTTTTGACTGCATGAAGCACGTGTGTGTGTAAATGCCTGCAATATTTGTCTAATTTATTATCGACGGTAATGGCTTAGGCTTGAATAGCGATTACCGTAACGGTCCAATTATTATAAAATTATTTTCTTCTCACAAAAATTCCATTTCATTTTTTATAATAAAGTTTTTTTAGAAAAATTGATTTAATTTGTCCTAGCGAATATAATTTATATTAATATTAATATATTAATATAATTTTAATATTATTTCCCATTTTTTTCCCGCATTTGAAACGTTCAACATCCCAACAGGTACTGCTGGCAATGCATTACAATTGGTTTGAAACATCTAAAGGGATCGCACTAAGGAGTTTTCAATAAATCCATGAAGCGAGGAAAAGCACTGGAGTATGAAATTAACGTGAATCACTGGAATAAAATACCCAATGGATTATTCAGTTAAGTATTTATAAATCTAAATGTAACTCTTTAAGGATTACCAACAATTGTCTTTAATTTAGTCCTCTAAAGCCTCATTAGAACACTTTTAGAAGGCCATCGAGAATTGTGGTGAACCGTCGAAGTGAAGGAAGCTTTAGCATTTTTACATAACGCGTCCTAAAAAGCGATTATGGATTTTTTGTAATTTTTATTGCAATCAAAAGTCCATTTAAATTTTTTTTTATTCAAAAAAATATAGATCTATTCACGGCTTAAATAAATACGTCTATTGCGCAATAAATATTGACATCAAAAAGGAATACTTCAAATTTCGCAGAAGGGGATCGTCAATATTTTTCGACATAGAATAGTTTCTTAGTCGAAAGCCATTTTGTGTTCAACTCATTTAGTCATTACAATCAGTGAAATATCTCAAGTGGGACTTTTGTGGTATTATTCAGTCACAGCTTTAGCAATTATTTTAATGGAAATAGTTGTCATATCAACCAATTTTTTAATTTGTAAGAATAATAATAAGCGTTGCCCAAACCCAAATCAAGCTTCCTCCCAGTTGCAACCACAAATTAATGCGGGTGTGGAGTACATGTGCGCGTGTGTGCAGTTTCATGCATGCGCAGAGTGTGTACTATTTTCATGTGTGTGAGAGTGTGTATTTATGTTGAAAGTGCATAACTCCACTTTGTCGTCATGACAATTTAACCTTTCCCATAATTGCATCAATGCCAACGTTAGCATTAACTTCGTTTGTTCTTCTTCCACTTCCACTTCGTTGATGGGGGCGATCCTCAACAAAGTAATTGAACTAAATGGAAATTCATCGCCTTTGGACTGATTTACGGTGATTTATTAAAAGCAAAAGCTGCGAATATAGCAGTAGTGGCAGCAGCAACAACAATGTCATCTTCAGTATGAAGTGCTTAATAAAATCCTCTCTGTAACAACAATAACAACAACAACAACTCCACAATAACAACAAAACGTAAAGGAGCTGCTTCCCAAACAAAGCCAAATTCGAATATGAATCATAAAAATCTGTTAAAAAATGCAAGCTTCTATTGGGACGATAAATGATGCTGTTGGATTATGAAATTTCTTAAAACTTTGTAATAGAATCACGTTTAATGACCCTGTTTAAAACACCAAAATACAACAGGTAGAAAAGGCTTAGTATATCCTGCAATTATTTTCAAAATTGAAAATTGTAAAAATATTTTAATTAAAATATGAAAGTATCTTCGGTTAAATAAACACTAATAAACAAAACAACACAAAATCAAAGTCGTTTAAATGAAAATGTTTGACAAAATAATACATAGAATTAATTTTAATTACAGGATTAAATAATAAACAGCAAGTAGTTAAAATAAAGAGCAATAAATAAAACAATATTTTAGGCTGTTGCAAAATTAAGAGTCCAAATCACTCAAGATTCAACGACGATTCTTAAATGAAATATGAATTCATTTCGAAAAAGATTCCAATAATCTTAAACTTTTCTCAATTAGGAAAAAATATATATATTATATATATTCATTCATCTTGCTTTTAATGAGAGGCATGATTGTGTTGTGATGAAATAAAACTCTAACAAAACGTAGAAATCTGGGACTTTTTTTGTATGTCTGCCACCCAAGAAGTAAATCAAACGGGCAAAGCACAGCTCCAAGGCTTCAAAACAGCCATGCCATTTTGAAGATAATACGAAATTGTTGGAGCAGAAGATAATACGCTATTCATAAAAATGAAAAGGTAGACCAAAATCGTCAGAGAAGCAAGCAAGACAGTCAGTCAGTCGAGCCAAGGCTAAAAAGAAGGCTGTTCAGTAAAGAGGAGATAACAAGAGGGAGGAGGACCAAATGATAACAACGCACTTACGCAGCACGGTTCATTAGTTTACTATTAATAAAAAATGCAACAACATTAAATAAAAACGAAATGAAATCTGAGGAAACAAAGTTTGTCCATAACCTCTCTTCCAAACACAATTTTAATGTTTTGCTGAATTGCCAGCAATATCTAATTCTGATGTTGCTTTCCATCCCCTCCCACCCATTAGGCTTCTTTCAGTTCTGCCATTCCTTGCCTCTTCCGATCTTCCTCTTCCCCCGCATCTTCTTGTAACTTTTATATAAATTTATACAAACCACTTTTGAATACTTGGTCGTATTTTATGGAATCGCATATGTATTTTCGTCCTTAAATAAATAAATAAATCTCCTCCTTTAAGAAAAAATTTCTTGAATCGCCATGTGTTTGCCCACGAATCAGACTGAAACAAATCGATGCTCCACAGAATGATGCTACTCTTTCTCCCTCTCACATAAAACCACACACGTACACACGCACACACAATCCATTTATTTGTATCCTGAGAAGAAAAGCTAAACAAACAAACAAACGAATGAATTTGGTCGGAAGGAAAAGGGGAAGGACTGAGGAAACCTCCTGAAAAATAAATCGAAGAAAGAATTAGAAAATAATTTTTATACGAACAAACACCAAGTTATCCGCACATCCACAAAATAAGAAAATATAATCAAAAATGTTAAAGCAAAAAAAATTAAAATGAATAAGAAAAGAAAAACTTTTATCCAAACTCCGCCCCTTCGAATAGCGCGCACACGGTCTCACCTGCCACGACGCAAACTGTCGCCATCATTCGCTACACCTCGGCCCAGGAGACCACCACGAACTTCGAGCTTTTATCAGATGCGAATTTTTTTGGTGAATCGCCTACTTCATTCGCCTACTTGGTCATGTTTCAACACCCTTCCTCCCCAAACGATCCGACACCACCTTCCACAGCACCGGCAAATTTATAGGTCGTTTTATACGGACATGATTTTTTCTTCCTCTTGGTCTTGGCCATTTTTATTGTTTCAATTCAAAGAAGAAATAAACGCGTATGGCGATTGAGAAGCAAACCAACGAACGAAAAAATGAACGAACGAACGAACGAGCCAGGTTTACTTTACAGCGAAAGCAAAGAATTTCATATGAAAAGGAATGTGCGATAGATATTCCTTGTATCTGTTGGATACCATCGAATTCCGAAACGAAAGCAAACTGAGTGGGGATGCTGGATGACTAGAGGCATTCATTATTGATTGAACGACGAAATTGCGCATGAACTTGCACAACGAATTTGCTCGCTTACTCGCTCGCATAAGGAGGATTCGTTTTATATCATTGATACATTCGTGGGGGGCATGACTGTTAAATCTTATCGAACAAGAAGAAGGGACGATACATAAAAAGAGGACGCCCACCCACGCCAAACAAAGTTGTAAATTGTTGTGTGGAGCTTAAGGGGCTTTCTTATATACCGTTTTTTTGTTTGTGTGAGTGTATGTGTTGGCGATGTATATAAGAAAATTTCAAATGAAAGAGAATATATTTATGAACTGTAAATAAGCGAACAGTAATAACGAACAACATCAAGAGCTAACAAGAAATGTAATGGCTTGGACTCTTTAATATCGAGTCTTTTGAATAAATAATAAAAATAATTTAAAACCAAAAAGGATTTTTTTTTGTTAAGTAAAATTAATGTACAAACAAACTTCTTACAAGAGCGTGGCCCCGGCCCCCTTCGCGGAGTGGTAAAAGGCTGCCCCTTCATGTTTATACATAAACACGACACGCACACACACAAAAACTACATTTATATATACTCCTACCATGAGCTAAGGTAGTTCTAGCCCCAAAATAGCAAGCAAAACAAAATAGTACAAAAGAAAATAAGAATTATATATAATAAATGTATGCCGTTCCTTTACAAAATTTAGAATATTTTGTTACCATCATAAATACATCTAATTCCCTTTTATTCTTCATTCTACTTCTCTTTTCATTGCTTAGAAATGGTTTCCATTTTATTATTTTTTACTTTGTATTTGCTTCATAGCAAAAATTATAACCTTTAATACTCCTTAACAATATTCCTCCATTTTGAGGATCTGGAAATGCTTTAATTCCGAATTTAAGTAAGTTTTCGGAGAATATAAAGACCCGGAATAAACATAAGCTCGAGCCTTAAAGACCTGGAAGAAATAAATAATTTGTTTAACGATTATTCTATCAATAAAACAAAAAACATTGTATGTGGACAATTTAGAATATTATATGGAACCTTTAAAGAATACTTAAGAAGCAAAGTAAGGAAATTTTTCTATAAATAATGTAAAAAATCGTAATCAGTCTATGATATCATTATGAAGTCCTTTGGCGAGTAAAAATTGCCAAATCAGTGCAAGATATTTAAAAACCGACAATCCAAAAGGTAGGTAGGATTATTGGAATTTTTAAGCAAAGAGAAAATTAAGAAAATTAAGAGAAAATCTAAGACAAGTCAATACGACTCGTTTATTTTAAAAATGAACCAAGTCTTCTTAAGGGCCTTTTAATTTTTGTTAAAACAAAATAGCTTTAAAAAGGCTGATAAACTTCTGAAATATTTCGAAATCGATTTTTTTATTGAGATTTTATAAAAGGACGAAAATTTCAGGCAACAAATTGTTTTGAGACCTTCATTTGAAAACCAACACTAATCTACAAATATTTGTTTTGTCAAATAAATGTATTTTTCTTAAAAAGATCTCTCGAAGCCTTAAAGAGTTTCAAATTTTGTTTAGCTCTTTTTTGTTGAATTTTTTCTTTTATTTTAATTTTCTATTATTTATTATTTCTCAGAATAAATCTCCACGACTCACTTTCAATTTCTCTTTTTTCATCCTTCAAAATTAATAATATATTCTTTTTCTTTTTCTTATTAATTTGTAATATTATATTCTATTCTATAGAATTCAATTTAAGGATGTCTTTCGGAAAGGAACATCAACGACTCACGGCATCAGGCTCTCCTGGGAAATCATAGGTAACGTTAAATTGCAGAGCAAAGTTGAAGTGACGCGTGTCGCTTTGAATCCAACATCTCTTACATTCATACTCGTCCTCATGAAACAGCAACGGAAACAACAACAATAGCAACAAAAATGAAAATATAACGTTCAAGCCAAAACGACATTTTGCTTTAAATGCAAAAGGACGAGTATATACGAGTATATTTAGGAGTACACTTTATATAAAATGTTGTTTTCTGTTTGAATTTGCGCATTCGATATCGGTATGACGTAAGGATATCTTTTGTATTTATCCTGAAGTCCGCTTTGCCCCGATTCGAAGCTTTCGGGCGTTTTGATGGA
This sequence comes from Physocephala rufipes, assembly GCA_963966595.1. NCBI lineage: Eukaryota > Metazoa > Arthropoda > Insecta > Diptera > Conopidae > Physocephala > Physocephala rufipes. The sequence continues at coordinate 36,769,180 of OZ016504.1, forward strand.
TACCGAAGAGTGTTGGAAGACCGTTATATACTCGCTATAGGGGTTAGTAGGAGTATGGTGAGGAGGATGCTCCGTGAATATTAGGTATTATATTTGTAAGCATATTCGAGTATTTTTGAAGCCATCTCTATTTGTCTCTTTTACACTCGTTTTTTTGTGGAAATAAAATTAATATTGCAGGGTTTCTTCTTCTCCTAAACCTTTATTTGTTTCAAGAAAATTTTTATTCTCGGCATGAGATTTCTTTCTTTCTTATTTAATTTGATTGTTTTCTCCACAAAATATTTGCCTTTTAATGTGTGTTTTTCTCTGGCTTTTTCGATTCCTTTAATTTCACTTTGGAGCTCTCGCTTCCTTCTTTACTTCTCTCTCTCTCTCTCCCTCTCTAACGCCCTTCCCCTCTTATTTCGCAGCTAATCGTTGATTTTGTTATTTCGTGTTTTCTTCTTGCATATTTTCTTTCACTTCATCTTATTGCTGCGCCGCCATTATTGTGCATACCAACATAATGGCTGCCTGTATATCACTTCCGTTTCCGTTTTCCTCATGCTGCTTCATTCAAGTTGCATGTCCGTGTGCTATGTTTCTGCGTAAATAACTTTTACTGCCAATTATTGCTGACGTTGACGGTTTTTACGCTACGTGCAATGAATTGCTTCAGCTTTTGCTGACCCAAACATTAAAAAAACCGATAAAAGAACTTCTTTGCATTTGCCACCATTTTTCTTATACAACATTTTTAAATATTTATGATAATATTAACCACAACAACACCAACAACGAAATTCTTACCACTCGCCTCTTGCCGTCGCAGCGAGTCGAAGGCTTGTCCGTGTCTTGTTCACTTCTCCCAACATTGAAGCGGCGTATCACGATTTTTACGATGATTCGTTTCGGTACGAATTCATTTGCATATTAATTGTTAATTTCTGCTTTAAATATGTTGCACCAGATGGCTATTTCTGCATGAGAAGATGCTTTTGATTTTTGGTTTGACATTTTGTTGAATCAAACTCGTGGGTATTTCAGCAGCTGATTGATATCATCTCGATATTGATGTTTTCGATAGTTGTTGCTTCTACGGATTTCGAGAAGGCAATTAAAAATTTACAGATTCATGGATTATTCTTATTGGGTACGATGCACACGACGCAAAACAGCATATTATTTACAACCCATTCGGACTTAATTTTCATTTGTTTTTATTAAACTTCTTTATTAGCTTACATTGCCGTTTTGTGTTTGCTCAAAATATAGTCTTTATCATCACAATCGAAGTTATCTCCGAAAAAAAATAATTAATAAAATAGTATGCGCAGATTAAACCGCTTGGCATATCTTTATAATTAGAAAACACACTTCGGTTTTGCCAAATTTTTAGTAATAATTAAAACAATCTGAAAAATTAATGCCAAATTTTTCAGTGAATCCAATTTCCGATACATTGAATTGTATGTAATAATGTGAATATCGTTTCAACCCTTAAAGGAATCCATCATGAACATCGCGAGATTATTGAAATGCACTTCAATGACATCTAGTGGCATTTGACAATTTCGTGGTAATTTAGTAGACAATTTAGTGGTATCTGAGGCGATTTAGTCTATTATTTAATAACGCACAAAATGCAATAGATGAGAAAAGTCTTGATGACGAGATGAGAAATATCTTGAAAACAAAAATAATGAGAAGGTCTTAGAGAAATCAACGCTCTGATACTGGGAATAGTCCAATAAAAGAGCACATGCAACACAAATGTTATCCTTCAGATTATTAGCAGTATTATATTCCTCTTGCAAAAGTCCTTTATCAAATAATTTTCGAGTTATAGCCTCCGATAATATTTAAAGTTTTCAAATTATTCACGGAATATAAGTATTTATAATCCATTTCAGGAAATACAAATATAATTCATTTTGAAAGGAAATAAATTAAGTTTAGTTGAATTAATTTTCTTATCCGCATTTTGTTCTTTCATTTCTTATTCCGTTCGTGTTTCTTATAATTTATCTTTGCTTAAAAAATACAAAGAGTTGCATTTGATCAAGCAGACAAAACGATCTTCCCTCGTATGACCTTTCATGTCACGCCGTCGTAAGACCCACCCAAAAAACAAACAAAATACAGTTGCCCAAATACTGACCGATCTGACCGAAGAGAATAAACGAGTCTAAAATAAATCAAAGGAATTTAAGTCAATAAGTCACTTTCGATCGGGTGGGTGACAAAGAGAAATGAACCAACCGCCTGCCCGCACAGGCCAAATCGTTCTGCCGAACGCCTCTGTAGCGTGTGCCGCTCCTGAAAGCAGATTAATTTAACGCCTCCGATTTTGGTCGTACATTGCAAAAATATCAAACAAAAACAAGCCGTTCTCGCTCATCAGCAACATTCATTCCCTTCATCTCTACACTTTTCACCGGTCCGATGTACGACCTCCACCGTGCTTTTATATATGGATCGATGCAAAGATTTTTCAAAAGAATTCCAAAGCTCGACAGCTCGAAATGTGTTTGTTATAATTTTTGAGAATTTATTGTTTGAATGTCGTTCGAATCGTTTTTAAATCTTTCGAGAATTATTCTCGAACATCTTCTAAAGGCGATCGTAAACTTTTCTGGCTTTCAAAACGGCATAGACTGTGATACGAGAAGCTGTTGTTGATTCCTACAATTTTTACTGACTGCAAGGATTTGTTTAACAAAAGAATTATGCAGAACCAGTAGCAATTATTTGGAAGAAATCATTCTACTTCATCCTCCGGCACGACTGCACTGATAATTCGGGTCATTCGTCGATCATCCTCGTTCACCATCCTGCGAGGCATTCTCAAACGCGCATATTTCATTTGGCTGCGAGATCAATCCTTATTGAATACTTGATTCAAACTTTAAAATGTTGCTTTCATTATTTTAATACCTTTGTTAATTTTTTCTTTGGAATCATTTTAACGAATATGCAGAGGTTAAATTTCTAAGGAGATTAACACTTTTACGAACAACATCTGACAGATTTTACATTTACGACTCATTTAAAAAGAGAAGAAAGCAATAAAATTGGAAAAAATTTAAATACTTTCAAAATTTCATCATGAAAGACTAACTTTTTAGGATGCTCGTACGGTAAAAGGCCAAAATGTGCCATCAAATTTCATCTAAAATCAAGGTTCTGTTTGCACAAAGAGACAATATTTGACTATAAAATTTTCTTAATAATTTCACATTATAATCTACAATTAATATCTAATATCTCCCATCTTCATTTATATCATTCTGAGCTTCTCTAGAATGTAATTCAATCTATTCAAATTAATTTGTTTAGAACAAACCGAAAAGGAAAAGGCGAGAAATCACGATCATGTAAAAGTCCAAGCCATTTTGAATTTTTCGTGTTTTTATTATGACTATCATATATGACTATTTTTTTAATTCAGGAAGGGCTAATTCGACAAAAATAAAGAAAATATCGAAATGCTGTTTTATGGAAAGTTTTCAGAAATATGATTGAGCCTCAGCCATAATCGGGAGACCACCCGATCTGGCTTTTCTAAATTGCTTTTAAAATGTGACAAACTTTAGATTTAAATATTTTTCAGTCAATATCTTTTATCTTTCAGTCAATATTATTTATCAGTCAATATCTTTTAGGACGTTAAGTCCATTGATATTCTCTTTATGTCCTCTTTTCTCTATTGCACTCCTTCACTCTCTCTCTATTTCCCTCGCTCTATCCTCGTCTATTTCCCTTTCTCTTTCTCTCTCTTACTAATAATTAAACCTTCGAAAAAATTCATTGACTTTTCTAAAAATCCTAGCCTGTTTTCTTTAAAACTCATTTCGGTAGAATTTTTAATTTTGATATTTCTTGCCATAAGGACGACTAGCAATATCAAGGACCTCCTCATCCATTCAATATCATCACGATGAGAGTCACAAACGCCCTTGTTTGCTTTAAGTTGATTTAAAAAGAACAATTAAAAAGAGCATTGGCCTGCTTTAGCTTGCGGTTGTTCTTCAATAACTGCAATACCACTCTCACTACTATGCGTCGAATTCTTCTTCTTCTTCTTCTTATTCTTCTCCTTCTTATTGTGCAATAACACCGCATGCGGTCGCTTTTATTGAAATTTCAATTTCGCAACGACAAGTATTTCGAGTGTCCTTTGAAATTTCCACACTCGTTCAATCATTCGATATTATTTTCTCATTGACGATTACACCACAAGTTGAGCAACGTATTTCATTGCGGTAATGCCGCACAAAAAAACCCAAACAACAAGAAAACCTAAAAGGAAAAATAAAACAGAAGCCAAGTAGTTGTTGACACTGCCGCTCAGAGGGTGGCGACTGGCTGCTGATTGTGATATTGGCCTGCTTGGCCAACGCCAGCCGATACCGACAAAAGTCAAGAGTGGTTGTCGACGCTGCCACCGATGTTGATGGTGCAAACGATGTTGTTGCTACAGATGGTGCTATTGCTATTGCTGCTGCTGCGGCGTGGTTGTTGCCACGGCTGCCGACGCCAATACAACTTGTTGCAACGCATTCGACGCACTTCATCGTCGATCACTTAATCGCAACCTCTCCCGCTGCTTTTCTAATTGAGAGCACAAAAATGCAATATTGCTTGACAGACATTGCAAATTATCATAAAGATAATGGCGTTCATCGATTTAAATGCAAATTAAATCGGCTTCAAATTTATTTGCGAAAATAAACGATAATTTTTTTATATAAGAAAACTTTCGTGAATCGCATAAAACTAGTTTTAATCATAAATAATTTGCATTTACAAAAGAAAACAACGTTCAACGGCTTTGAATTATTCCTACGCCGTTTGAGAACTTCAAAAATTCCTGAATTCCGGAAGCCATTTATCCATTAATGAACTCAAGTTTTTAAAAAACATAATCAATAATCTTGCACTTGAAAAATCGATTTCTAATCTTAATTTCTTTAAGCTCTTCATCGTTTCAGCACTTTGCACTTTAGATGAATCTCCGACTGAGGATTAACAAATTTTTCATTAACCAATCGATCGAGAATTAAGATAAAAAACTATCAATGAATGTATTAATCAAATTTCTCCTAAATGCGACAACAAAACCATAACGAAACAAAATACTAACATAAAAGATTTTAATATCAAGCCCAAGGATGGTTCCGATCGCCACAGAAGCAGATAAAGTGACGAGCGGACCAACCAAGAAACGACCTAGCAGTTATTTATAAAAGGCATACGCTCTTCCCTCCCTCCTCTACCCGCCCCTCCCAAACTGCTCAAACACACACATACACATACATGCATATTCAATGAGTCAGCTAGACAGACAACCGGATAAGTCTCAGACTTTAAGTCTCAGACAGAATCAACGAAATCTTTAAAACATCAACTCAAAACCGATCAAATCCGTCCTTTTTTCAGCAAACCACACACACTTAAACACACATACACACACTCACACACGCACATGCATACAATCACTCATTCTATAAGAAAAACCAACAAATCAAAACCTTGTCTAAGTCCGAAGCAAAAGTTTTATGGATTAAAATCGAATGGATGCGAACCGAATGACAGACAGGTCGATTTTAATTCTTGAATATTAAATGTGCCCGCGCACTTGCCCTAATTCCAGATATATTCACTTGGAAACATTGACACTTTTTAATGAAAACGAAAAAGAAGAAGAAGAACACGATGACAATGAAGGGAAGATGAAAGGTTTTCCTTTTATTTAACCAAAAAAAACGGGAATATGAAATCAATAAATTGATTATTTCGAAAAGGAATTTGTGGTCAATCCGGCAGTCATTTGAATCCACCCACCAGAAAGTGTCAAATCAAAAGAAGACTAAGAAGAAGAGAACGAAGTGTTTAAAAAACCTCTTAAATAAGGTTTTAAAAAATGTCACTCTTGATTCTGATGACTCTTTTTTTCTTTGATGATTTGTCATTTATTCTTTGTTCGCACCGGAATCGGTGTCCGTGTGAAAGTCTGGGATGGAAATTTGATGGAGTTTTAAATACATGCTTACATATTTTGATATTTAATCTTTCAAATAATATCCTTAGGCAATTATTTTATTGTCCGAGATTGCGTTCATTCGTGTCACATCACGTTACTTGACGCAAACGATAAGCAACAAATACTTCTACATTACTTTAACGTCAAACCATTTCTTCCTCCTCTCCTTTTTCCAATTCTATTACGTATTTCTGTAATAGAACCCCGTGGCCTTCGCTGGATGCTGCTTAAACTGTTAATCTGATACAATCAATATCCTTTATCAAAATCACTTCGATGGGCTGTGATCTCTTTGATTCTGATGTGATTCTTGGGTGCATTTTTCATTCTCTCTCTCTCTTTCTCTCTATCATACCGTATTATTATTATACTTAAAATGGGCGTGAGGATTAAAATTCTTTAAGACTCAACTCGACGCAACTAACTCATTTTAGAAGTGACAATTTTCTTTGTTACTTTTTCTCTTTGTTTTCTGTCTTTGTTCTTATTTACTACTTTTAATGATCGCTAAAAGAGCGTATTGAGGATAAAAAGTATTGAGCATTATACAATCGTATTAAATTTCAAATCCTTTCAAAATTTTTAACTCGTACTTCAATTTTTCCTTTCTGAGTTTACGACGGAGAAGAAAAAAAGAAAGAAAAGAACAAAAAATTGATAATATTAGAAAAGGGTAACGTATCAAAATTGCTGATTAAAGTATAAAGTATAAAAAATAAAGAAAAATAAAGAATTAAATTATGAACATAATTTTGTAATATATTTAAGAAGTCGGTGAACAATATTAAAAAAAAACTATGGCTAAAAAATTAAACCTTTGAGTGTTCTTTATAATCGAATTGCACAAAATACAAAATATAATAAAAAACAGGCTTTTAAAAATATCCTTTTGTACCTAAAATTTGTGATAATTTGTTAGTCTGTCCGTCTGCAAGGAGAAACCACGATTATGGGGCAATAAAAAAGATAAGCTCACGAAATTTGTCACAAATATTCTCTATTACTTCAAGTTGTTTTCGATTGTACGTGGTCGAAGAAGACCAAATCTAGGCGGGATTAAATGACAACATTTTATCCTCGAACTCATGAAAAGATATTAAATTATAGTCTGCCTATCAGAAACACAATTATAAAGTATAGCGCATTACAAGACAGCGTGAATTGTATCCTAGTATCGTATCATAGTAACGTCATGAAGTGCTTGCACAAATCTTCTATGTAATCATAAATTATTTCGTATTGAAAATGGGCGAAATCGACCTATGGGCGAATATCTTTTCTAATATAAAATGACAAAGCCTCATTTTGAGGTTGGAATATTGTATATCCACCATAAATGGACACGGCACTGGTATATGGTATGGTACGGTATTATGCCATTACCATAAGTACAATTTTTTTAAAAGAGTTGTGCTGAAGATGAATTACTAGATCTAAATTAAATGCTTACTATCAAAAGGGGCGGTCACGACTCACTGACTATTAGGATCAAACTATACAGTTATGTTACGAGTGTCAGATAAATAGGCTTCGACCTGACCAAAATCAGCGTTCTTATTCTTTGAAATTAAACTGTCCTTAACAACCACAAATAAGTACTTATATGGAAGAGGTCTATCGATATTTGAAAATAATTAAATTATTGTTTTTTTTTTTTTTAGATTAGGTTAGGTCGGGCTAGTTCGGGAGCCCCGAACTGGGCCGACCTGTCGAGATACAGGTTGCATCTAGACCAATTGACCCATTGTGCTGCTTCAGAGCGGGGAGACACTGAGGGAGTCCTCATTATTGTACTTTTATTTCAATTCGCTTGCATAAACTACTTTGTTTGGATATATAGACGTCTTCTATATAAGCTATATCTAAAGTTTCGAAAATTCTTTCGAGATAATTGCGTAATTCACTTAACGTCTTGTACTTTCACATGCAAGTTATTATTCTTCCTAAAACGAATTTTTTAATCTTCTGACGTTACAATAATATGTTTAAAAAGCTTCTAAAGATATACCGACGTCTGGTAGGCTGTTACTGAACACCCGTGGAAGTAACTTCAAATAAACTAGAGCTCAATAAGACCAAAATTTATTTAAAGATATTTTAATGGTTTAGAAGTTATTTTAATACTCCTGCCAAATTCATGAAATAATTATGAGCTTTAGAAACGATTGAAGAAAATAATGACAAAAATTAAACAGAATTACTTTTCCTTTTTCAGAAGAAGAATTAATTTTCCGACACTCATTTAAGATTTTTAAAATAAGAAATCATGTTAATTTAATAATTACAAGTAATTAAGCGTTTGAATGGATTAAATAATCGAATGAATTGCGACAAGTGTTGGTTAAAAGATTACTTAAATATATTAAAATCTTTTATTTCTTATACAATAATAAAGGATTTGATAGTAATTGACAACAACAAATCCAATTTCATTTAAATTTTGTAACATTCAATAAAAATAACGGAGTTCCATTTTGCTGTAAGTTTTAATATTTCTTTAACAATTTTAAATATTTCTACGACGACGATCTTCAAATCTTATTCCTATAACGATTTTATTTTAAATTTTTTTCGAATCGTTTTTTCTCGTTTTTCGATTTGTATATTTTCGTAATCTTAGCTTAAGCAAATTATCCACGATTTACAATTCGTTAACTAAATGCATTACTAACATTACAATTATTCGTTAAGAGAAAGCCGCATCACTGCTAATTGTCCCGCCTGAAAACCACTTTACAAACATTCTATCGCTACGTTACGCCCGCCGTAAACCCCGATGCATGCGAGAACAACGGCCGTAACGCCCTCGGCTCGTTACGTTTGAAAAACTAACATTTTACTTAGATTTTATCACAATTCATCTAACATCTGGTACAACAATATCATAATCGCGATGATGACGGTGATAATGATGATGATGATGGTGGCGGTGACGGTGATAGTAACTATGCCGCCATAGTAACACCCAAGAAAAGCCGTTTTAAAGCCCTTTCATCATGTTTTCGAATGGAAAGCATTAAAATTTAAAGATTCATTCTGCCCTTACAGCCCCCGACCCTTCCTCCATCCAGCAGGCAAACATACGCACACCCGCTTTCTTTTTTCCTTTTCTTTTTTGATAATTTTTTGATCTCTTTAAGCGTAAAGAAGAATTTTTATAAAATGCGCGTGTATTCGTCATTATTTCGAAGTATTAAACACTTCTATCGCATCGGACTCATCGTCATAATCGAACATTAAGTACTTGTTGTAAACCTTAGCGAGGCCTCTCTTTCTCTTCTCTCTACCACTCGTTTTACCCTTTCTTGTCTCTTTCGCACACATTATAATGAAATCGTTTATACTGATTCTCACCAGTTTAGAGGCGTGTTACGTCGTTGACGTCATTATCTGCGTAACGGTTAATTGAGCATATGCCAATCAAAATAACGAGATCCGTTAATGGTCATGATGATGATAATGACTGATGGTAAAAGAAAGATAGTCGGTAGATGCTATGGTTGTTTTGGGAATAATTAGCATACGTTACGCGAGCCTCTTATATCGTTAACAATTAACGTTAACGTACTCAAACCAGATGAAGAATTAATGAAAGAAAATACAAAACAACAAAACAATTTTACGATAAAAAGAAAAAGCTGACAAAGATATCGATCAATTCAGACGCATACATTAAAGAAATTCCCTTAGAAACCACCCACACCCCACCCACCACACTCTTTTTAAATATAAAAGAAGTCGCAGACGAAAAGAGAGAAGATACAATTCTGCTACAAAAACATCCCAACATCTACGACAACTACAACAACAATCAATTGTATCAGAAAGTTAAGCTCAATTAAAAACATAAGCGACAATATCGGTTGGAAGAAACCCGTTTTGTAAAAAAATAGATTATGAAAAAAATAGTTATGATTGGATTAATTTTCAATATTGCATAAATTAATTAAAATTAATTCCAATCTTCGTTTCATTCAATTCAATATAATTTCAGTTTTCAATGAAAGGTCATCCCGCTACGACCACGCTCAAAAAGGTTCGCGATGGTAAAGCAAATGATAATAATATTGAAGATAATGCCGATAGTAAAATGATGAAGATGATGACAATAAAACATGATTTTATGGTAATGTAGAAAACTACATTAACTTTTAATATTAATAATTAAATCATTAATATTTATGTTTCCTATAGATTATTACTTTGATTTTCCTATTGCTTCTTCTTCTTATTCGGCCATTCGTGCAATTTGTGAGAAAATTGTTTTGTCTCAATCAGATCAAAGATTCTTTTAAAAATAAACATAATTAGCATTAAATTCATTTAAGAATGAATTAAAAATAAGAGACAATTTTCTTTGGATCGATTTCTCTTTTGATTCAAACACTATTGCGTAAATAGTATTCCTTTTATTTAATTATAAATTCAATGAGACGCGAAATTTAAAATAAAAGTTTCATTATTAAAAAACTATTATCAAAAATAAACTGATAATTAATTTTAATTTAGTTGAAAGAACTTTTTTCTTTGGAATAAAATTCTTTAAATGACTGCTTTGGGTAAGCCTGCAATAGCCTGTTTTATCTATCTAAAGAGTGGCCATCAAGTGGTTTTCTTTTAGATTTCCAATTTAATTAAACGAATATGATTTAACAGCGTGTTTTTGGAAATATAATCGGTTTGATAAAAAATAATTGAGAATTAATATAATGTTTTTAAAAATGGGTCCCTAAAGTTTGAAGGCGCCTGAAAAAATATATGTTTTAGCGTATATAAAATCTACAATTGCCAAAAAATATTTAAAAAATACATGCAAAAAATCTAAAGATATAAAAAGAATGCAATTGATAAAATCTATAAATATCATTTACATCAAAGCAAATCCTGACTGAATAATATTTACTAAAATTTTGACACTCCGGAAAACTGTAATTGTGATCGTATTAGTCAATATCATCGATATTAATTAAACAATTACCGAAATTACCGAAAAGAAAATAAAAACAATTCTGAACTCAAGAAAGCGATTATATCAAAAGAATCGAATTTTGCAGAAGTTGCCAAAGTTAAATCCTTGTCATCACCTGTCAAAATTAGTGATAGACGATCAGATTTATCCCTCTCGATCACCGTCATCATCATTACATTCATCATCACGTCTCATCACATCTCAATGCATTTCAACAACTAATAAATCATTTTGAGAGAAAAAAAGAAAAAATTGCAATCAAAAGAGGCGGGAGGCATAATTATTGATGTTTATAAGTTGTTGTTGTTGTTTGTGTTGTTGTTATTGCCGCCGCTGAGATATTGCTATGATTTTTGTTTCTTGTTTTTATTAATTCTATTGCATCTTTGGAACTTCGATCAAAGGTCGAAGCAATTACAAAGAACAAAACAAAAATAACGAAACAAACAAAGAACTGAAAAGAGGGAGAAAGATAGAGATGGAAGAAGTGAAGGGAGGGAAAAACGAAACAATATCAATTGTAATAAACAAATAATTATGAAATTATTTTCAAAATGGGCGCAATTCGGTAGGCGGGAATGTGAAGCAAATTGACAGACAATTTAACAAAAGACATCAAAATATTGAGTGGCAGAATGACATATTGAAAGAGAGAAAAAGAGAAGAAAACATTTGAAAAGAATACCGACATTTTAAAAAGATCAATGAGAGAGAATTAATTCAATTCTTTTCCGGAATTTTAAAAAGGTTTTCAATTTATTTTTTCTTCGTTTTTATTTTGTGGTTAAAGGAAAAAGTAGGTGAAGATACAAACTACAGAATATTTTTTTAGCTGTTTGTCGATTATTGAAAAAAAGAAAATCTCAATCTCTCAAAAGGAATCAAAACAACTAGAGGATTTTCGGTTTTGTTTCAAAACAGTCACCGTTACCCAATCATCCGACTGTCAGTCAGTCAATCAAGAAAGTTAGATCGTATTCAATACAAAATAAAATTCATTTCTTTGAAAATCCAAAAACAATTGCTTCCAAATTCTTCAGGAAATACATTTGCTGCTCGCTAGATTCAATTAATCGCCTCCGCTCGAACTGCCCTTCGTCTCAAAGAGATCCTTTTATTGGGCCCGTCTGTTTGGATGTCTGTTCGAAGGGATTAATTTTTTGCTACTAATTTCCATCACTGCAACACACACACACACACATACACACATACACTCGCAATCGCTTCACATTCAAAACGCATTCAAAAGAAAACAATTCGAGAGACCCGAACGACCCGTCAAAAGAAATTGAAATCGAAATTGAAATCGAAATAAAAGAATTCGAATGGCATCGGCGGCCCACTCATTTAATTTTACACCTTTCTATATTGCTGCGTGCCCGCCAAGACCTATCAAGCAACACGATCTCGAACGAACCTTCGAAATTGGCAATAACACTTACCGAATATTGCTAATTTTTGAAGAAAATACCAAGATCAAAAAACAACGACTGAGTAAAAGCAAAGAGTGTGTGTGTGAGAGAGAGGTAGAAAGAAAAATAGTAGTAGATCATTAGCTGATACTTCGAATTTTACATCCTTACGAAACTGATCGGGACCATTCCGATCCTTTTTTCGCGATTTAGGCGATTTAGGCTTCTTCGAAAGAAAAAAGAAATTTGAGGTATTCTTGTTGTTTCCATTTTCTCCAAATTTATTGTTGTATCGTCGTCGTTGTTTTGTTGTTGTCATTGGTGTGTCGGTTCGTCGGTCGGTTTTATGTTTCAACTGAATCTTTTGTTGCACCAAATGAATTTCGGCTTCGAGTTAGAAAGAAAATTTGTTAATCCTCGAAAGGATCAAAATTGGAAACAGATACAACGAGGAGAGGAGTATTATGACGATGACGATGATGATGATGATGCCTTCGATGGTATCAGAGTGTGACCTTATCGAGTGTTGACTGCAGTGAAAATTGGCAACGAATCGATCGCTTTCAAATCCATTGAAAATGAAAACACAAAACAATTTTGGGTTCGACTATTTTTAAGCCTACGCCAACCATGTCCATTGTGTCAAAATATATATAAATTTATATATTATATATAAGCATCATACACAGTTTGAATAAACATAATGATTTACTCACACAAACACACGTCCTTACACACACACATACATTCGTTCTATTGGAAATAAACGACTGGAGAACTGAATGAGATGCAGATAAATAGAAAAGTAAGACATTCATGCATGCAATAGAAGTGACAAAGGCACGGTCATTTGTTGACAGACAAATCGACAAATTGACCCAAAGACGAGAAAAACAACAAACAAAGAATTGGAGAAAGATATGAAAACAATTTCGTTCTTTGAAATGTTCTAAACGATTATTCCACAAAAATTTCCATATTATTATTACTTTCGATGCATTTGTTTCTTATTATTCTTAGTTTCTTTTTTGCCTTATTTCTTTCTTGTAAGTCCTTTTCCACGATGCAAATCATTTTCGATTTGTTTTTGTGAAATAATTGTTACAACCGCATAGCTCAAAGTTTGGAAAAAAAGGACCAAAATTGATGAATGCATTCAATGCAAACGTATTTTGTCTTTAATGGTTTTTCATTCTAATGAAATGTTTTATTCGAGCTTCAATATTTATTGCAAATTGTATACAAACAAACATATCTCGAAGGGTCCGGCGACGACAATGACTATCATGTTTTTTTTTAGATCGTTGAAAAAGAATTTTTGATGAAATTGAAAAAAGTGAAAATGAAACTATAGTGGTCGCCTATCCTGATTTGCCAACCCCTCCCCCCCCTTCCTAACAAAATCACAGATTCACGGATTTATTAAAGACTTGTCTAATTCATGTGTGAGAGTAAAGGACGGTTTAAAAGAGGAACGGCCCGCGATGGGAGAAGAATGACCCGCGATGACACCAAAGCAAATTTAGTGAAGAAATAGTAAGAAATGAGAAGACTGGAGAATCTTGAGCACCCAAGCAGAAGCATTTACCATCAATTCCACCATGTTTGCCAGTGATGCCACCTAAAGTAATTGCAAAAATTCATCCAAAAGACCCTAATTGGAATATTATAATTAGACCACAATTGGAGACTAGAAGAAAATGAATGAAGGAATGACGAAGATGATGGAGGAAATGTACTTTTTCAAAACAGAAATTTTTCCGAATATCAAAAGAAGTGAAAATTATTTAGATCAACTGTAATCGCATCAATGAATTATGCATTTCTTTTGGTAGAATTCATTAAGGAAACACTTACGTCCATCACTCGTTCTCTCTTTCATTCTAACTATACGTCCATCAAGCGATCAATCTATCTCTTCCTAACGAGATTTATTTAGAAATTAAATTATTTATCATCCTGTAAGAAAAATTAAAATTGTTTAATTAAATATTTCATTAAAATCGACCAAGCCGTAAGCATTATTTAAAATTTGTTAAAGATATCGAGAAGAAAATCGAATCACATCTCTCTAAAGACGCATTCTACAATGCCAAGACGTACAAAGAGCAAACCCTTGCAAAAGAGTTGTTGAAAATCAGAATCAGAAAATCAAAATAATTGGCTTTGAAAGGATTTCATACAAAGTGTTGTCTCAAAATGAAATGTAAGCCAAGCCGAACCGTTACTTTCCGTTTGAACAAATAGACTGATTAAGTAATACTATATCAAATATTGCTTTCTAGTCGGATAACTCTTTATCCGTTTCAAAACGGATTATTTAAATTTATTCTATTCAAATTTAGTTTGGACACAAACCGATTTTAGCGAAATACTATCCCCAAAATCTTTTCTCGAACAAGAAAATTCAGCAAAAACCTTTTCCAAAACCCTTTTCCAAAAAAAAAAATTAATGATTTGAAATAGTCGATCCATCTATTCCTTGAAATCCTTTTAAGGGACTTCTTTTTTTAATTTCTTTTTTGAATTCCTTCCGAAAAAGAAATTAATCATTCTCTGTTTCCTTCCAGTTTTACTTTCTTTCACATTTCTATCTTCTGTTCGGCAATTTTGCGATATTTACACAATTTTCTTAAATCATTGTCATTTGTGCGTCGCACGACGTTAGACCAGACACAATTTTAGCCTACGGTTTGTTTGCTTAAGATTAATGAAACAAACATTCGGGAGGATTGGCACTTTTTTCCCCGTTGCTAACGGCATTTACGTAATGTAATTACGTATAATAATGTAATAATGTAATGACTTTTTGATTCTTTCTGGTCGATTCCGGTGGTCTTAAGTAGTAGTAATTTTCGTTGATAAAACCAAAATTAAAATTAATGCCTTTGAAAATTTCATTTAAGAGAAATATTTTTTCAATTAAACAGAAAACATTTTCTAGGATTTCATTTGGTCGTTTTTTACAAATAATAATCGCAAATAATCCTTTATAAAATCCTTACAAGATCAAAAGTTTCTCTTCGTTTAATTTGATCCCCGACGAAAACTCACTTTTGCAGTCAATCCCTAATTTATCCAGCCCTTGTCGCTTCAGCCGCCATTAATACGTTCATCGGTGATAACTTCGAACGCCATGATCGTCACGATCGCTACAAGTTCGCGGCGTAACGCAATTCAACGCAAACCAACTTCAAAGCGTGGAGGAAAAAAGAAAACACTGAAAAACCCAACAATAACTACAACAACAACCGAGAGAAACAACAAAAGTAAGACGAATAAGGCTGTGACAAAAGCGAGAGTCGTCTGGCTCGATGACTCCGCCTCCAGAAAAAAATACAAATGTCGGGTAGGGCTGGTAGACCATTAACGCACAAGAACGAATTCGACGCTCGGAAGAATTACATACGTTCGTTACGTTACGTCGCAGAGAATAAAAAAATACCGAATGCATTTTCTAAAATATATGAATTATTAATATTTTTATATTACTCATGTCGTTGTTGTTGTTGTTGTTGTTGATTTCTGTGTTGTTTTTGTTATTATAATTAAATTTGTTTTATTTATTGTGCGTAAACACTTTCGTCGCAAACGACAAATGATGGATGATCAAAAAATAAAACGAAGAATTGCAACGGCATCACTGCTTGAGGCATAATAGTATCGTAGTTTTTCTCTTGCAGTTGTTTTTGTTGTTGGTGGTGGTGATAGTGTTGTTTTGTTTGTTACTCTATTTGGATAAACCAACAAAATGTCACGTTCGTGCCGAAAAATACGTGATCGGAATTTATTATCGCAGCAGGAAGAGAATCAAAGGAACGGACATACGGACATATATGCGGTCTTCGCGCGACTATTGTTAGTTCTTTTTTATTCTAACATTCATTTCCAACATTTCTAATTCTTTGTGTTTTTCTTGCTTAAAAAGTAGTTAAAAAAGTTAAACATAAATGAAATGAATTTTATTACTCTTTGAAATTTTTGTTAATAAAAAGTAAGATATAGAAATTCGTTTATAAGGATTCTTTTTTCAGACTTTTTATATCCTCTTTCCTTTAAAAAAGGAAAAAGGATATATTAACGTTGATACTAAGTTTTAATATTAGAAAAAAAATATTTATTAACAATTTTATTTTCCATTATTGTATTGAATGGAATAAAGCCACGATACTTCATTCTGTATCAAAAATTTAATATTAACGCATACATTTATCATCAGAAGATTATTTATGTATTCATAAAAATAATAAAATATTTCTTAAAATTATTCGTTAAAATATTCCTTTATAATTTTTATATATTTTAATTATTCATCCAGCGCCATCTGTGCGCTCACCTGATAAAAAATTATAAAAAGTCAAAATTGGCAAGTGAGTATTCACAATGAACCATTGAAACTGTCTTTAACGAATAGTTCGAACATAAACCACTATCCTGATTATGATAAACTCAATGCAAAGACGCATTACTCAAAAACCATTCCTTACAACCAATTTATTACCCCCCACACTACATAGAAAAGAACCAGTTCAATTTAATAGTTTTTTCCAATTTGTAACGCTTAAAAGCAAGAATGGCAGATGGTGAAATGCATAAATTTCCGTCTCAGAATTAGTTGGAATTAGAATTCGGTTTAGCCCTCTGCTGCCGTATGGTTACCTGATACTCCCATCACAAAGCGCGATCACGAGAGAACGAATAAAAAATATTGTCATAAAATTTGACACAAACGTTCAACTTCCTGGGCAGTCCCTAAATTGTCTCTTCAAACTCAATTTAAAGCCATAATTTTATATAAAAACAAGTTGCGTTTACCAAAACTCCAATCAATGACTTTTATTCAACTTGGTGATTTGGCAAAAACCAAAATTTTATTCCACGACATTGAATAAGTCCTCCATGATAAATATTATACAATTTTCTACTAATTCAATGAATTTAATTAAATTATTTAATTCAATCAATTAATAACGTTTCCGAATTCAATAGAGGCAATCTGTTAATTCAGGCAGATTTAGCACACCACGAATTATAAGTACAAAATGAATGAATATTAATTCAATCTTAAACACCAGTAAATTATATTCATAAATAAAGGCAAAAGTCCAAAAAGTAATACATTTCGATAAATATAAAACTATTCAGTTTCTTTTTTGCCAAAGATTTTAAAATATTAAATAAAACAAATTCAATGGCCGTCATTTCACGCACGGCGTATAGAAATTAAATGATTCAATAATCTAGCAATTCAAATAGCTTGGGGAAAAAACTATCAAAAAATATTCATCAAAAATTAACTGAGAAATTCATAAATATGTCACACTAAATATCTTCCAAGATATTCATTTCTTATGTGAATAAGGCGTCGCCGCATGAATTTTGCGTTTTTTAGCAGTTCCTTTAATAGGAGTAGCTGGAAAAGAGGAAGACTTATTATTAAACATATTCTCTTCAATCGATAGTATATATCGGTACTCACCATATGTAGAATACATGTTGTCTTTATTATTGTTACGAGGGGTATTTATTATTCCTGCGTGTTCAAAAATATTATTTTCCTTATCCATATCTTGCTCTACAAATTGTATCCAATAATCATTTCCGATTTTCATTAGATTTTGCATCACCGAAAATTGTGTGAACACTTCAGTAAATATGGCGTGCTGATCTGGATCTGGGCTGGAGTAACCTACAATTGTAGGACCGAAAACCCGCGATATATTCTCTATTGGCATACGCACTTCGGGACATTCAGCAATGCGTTGAAAATGTAATATCAAGAAGGCCAAAGTATCACGATTAGCTTGCGGTAATTCGTCGATTACTTTCATAAGATCCTTTTGTATATCCTCTTCGCTAGTAGGATTTTGAACGGCATTGCAAAAGTCTTTCCACAAGCTTGTCGGTATCAAAGGTTCACGTAAAGAGCGTAAAAAGTCTTTAATACAACCACAAAGCACATGAACGTCAATGTTGCTTAATTGCGGAACACACTTGCCACGCAATAGACGCTCCTTAAGAGCCTTAACCTCACGTTCCGAACCCGACACACGATATATGCCAACCTCATTCAGCCCACGTGCTTCAATTTCATTTACACAATGGACAATAAGGGCCGGAATCATCGGTGAAGTACTAGGAGCATAATCGGAAATGAAACCCATAGGTCCTTTTATTGTAGGAGTGCCGGTCTTCGGTACACAAGCGGCTTTAAGAAGATAACGGCAATCTGTATGACAACGTACCGGACAGTCACGGCAACGGAGGGCAACCGCCCCAAAACGAATTCTACAAGAAAATTATATAATTGGTAAATTTGTACAAAGTGACCCTTTTTTTAAACCGAAGAACTTGACCGGAATTAAGTTGAAAATTCAACTTGAATCAGTTTCTCTTTGCCCTCAATTCAAGTCGTTCATTCGATCAAATAAATTCGATCCAATTACATACTTTTTCTGACAATGAGTGCAAACGTCGCTACGTATGAAAGTCTTCGAATTAAAATTGTGCTGCCTAATTAAATTTGAACGCAAATTGTGAGAAGGGGATTCCATAACATTGCTCGTCAAGACGCCTTTTCTTACTGCCGAACTGGGAGTCATTGGCGGCGCCGTGGCCTCTTTAAGCGGAGAACGTTTGGGTATATCAGGTCCATCACCACTGCCATGTTCGTGCACTATATCTGCTTCTTCCACTAATACCTCACCAATTCCTAAATGCCTTTCGGAGCCCATTTGCATGGGCACCGACTCGATTGTGGATTCTGCACGAATAGGTCCGGCACCATCCTGAGGTATAGTGACCTTCGTGGTAGCGCAAATCTTATCGGATGGTCCGATGTCCAGAAAATGTTTATTCATTCCATTCCGAGACGGAATATCGGACCGACACTGTGTTTTCTTAACTGGTGTAGTGTGTTCTTCCAGCAAATTGGGCGCAACATTAGCATCTGCACCATCTCCTCCCTTTCCACTTAAACGTGATCTTTTTGAAGCTTTTTTTGCATTCGATGAGCGATGCTTGTTCCAATTATTGACCGGATGTACGTCTAAGAAATCATCCTCCGACTGCGTAATCGATAAATCCGAAAGGAAGGAGCCCGTGGAATTAATGTCATTACCAAACTTCTCCTCTTGACGTCTATTCGATTTCGATTTACGCCTTCGTGGCAAAGTATTAAGAAATGCTAATTTGTCTTTTGTTTCATCCTTTAGATTACGCTCATTCTGCAGTAAGTCTGCTACTGCAACAATCTTTTTCTCCTGTAATTACACAAATATGCACTTTCTGAAATGGTTGCACAGCAATCAATTTACTTACCATTTGATCTCGTTCATACTCTGCTTCACGTCGCGCTTTACTTTCCATCTCAAGTAGGCGACGTGCATGAAAGAGCTTCGTCTCCAAATCGGCCATATTCTGTAATGATGCATCTAGTTCTTTCTGAATACGTTGAGCTTCTTGCGCCGAACTTAAATATTCCAGACGAAACTTTTCTTGATACCTCAAAAATCGTAGGAACTCTTCTTCAGCAGTGCCATCAGTAAGCACTTGAACACATCGACGAATATCATCAAACGTTGCTAGCGTGGAAAGCGTCGGTATTTCCATTTTATTTTTATTTAAATGTTTATTTATCCTTCAATATTTCTTTCTGTATGCCTCGCACGAACTTATATATCACAAATAAATCGAAAAATTGTCATCTAGTTGGAAAAACGCGACCACATATTTTCAAACGGAAATATTTGACAGCATCGGCCGTTGGTCAAACTGCGCATCTGCTTGCTCTTTTTGCTGTGAGGAAACCAGTTTCAGATGTGATGACTGGTTCAGAGGAAACATGCGCAGGGTTGCAAAGTTTAATATTTTTATTTTATAGATAAGATTCTTCGTCGAAGAGTCTGTAATCTGAAAATTATTAACGGCGTTAATACACAACGTGAAACTATGCTGCTTTTTAGATAAGCAGCAGATAAGCTTATAGATAAGCAGCAGTTAAAATTTCGTTGGGCACGAGTAAACAAACATTGTTAGTGCTTATCAGTGCATTCCAGCGAAAACTGGATACCGATGACAAGTGCCGGTTGAGTGCCGGTACAAAAACAGCTATTGAATAAGAAGCCAGCAAAAAAACTATCGCTTGGGTGTGAATGAAGCGGCGTTGTAAAAATTTATTCAATAAAAACCGAGACGTCGTTTGACGAGGAGGGTGTCTTCGACGCGCGCACAAAATGGATGGCTAATGGAAAGCAGACTTTATCTAAAAAAGCTGACAAATTTTTGTATAATATAAAAATTTCGAGCGTCCTGATAAAGCCAGCGTCGCAGTCTTTCCACTCGTTTCGGTTTGCATTATTAGGCCCAAAATCAGTTCAATTAATTATTTTTAAAGACCGATTTGAAACCGATTTCAACGTTAGGCATCGCGCCCAAAAAACAATCAATAAAATTGTAGTACTACGTTTCAATTCTCTCAACATTAAGTATTGACTCAAAAACAAAATCAATAGCATTTAAAAAATTTCACCTCTGCTTGAATATATTTAGTAAAATTATGAGCTTATTATTATTACAAGAATTCATTAAGTAGAAAATTTATTTACGTTCAGGTATAAATAAACTACTAATATTTAATGCATAAACTATGACCTCGCTGCGGAAGCCGGCAGTAACGAGCAATTCTATGATGAGCTTATAGAACGATTAGACTGTCGTCAGTTTCAGTAAAAATATAATCTTGTTTCACAGCAATCCTTAAGCTCTTTTTCGCTAAATGTTGCCATATATTACACAAAATAACAGGCAAGTATTTTTTTAGATTGTATTATGACCAACAAAGTATAAAATTTATAAGGAGAGAGCATGAATATTACTGTTACAAATAAAAATAACGATAAAGTCTGCTCATAACATATTTGATAAGCGAAATGCCATTGGTGAGACCGCTGTCGCACTATTATGTTTGAAGCCGGCACATGTGGGGAATTTTCTAAATCGCCATTGCGAGGTTGTGGTTTCACTGTAAAGATGTCAAGGTGAGTTTGATGAATACACTTAAAAATAAAATTGAGGCAACGTCAGTATTAAAGAGGAAGACTACTGATATATCTTTCCTTGCCTATCTCCGTATTGATATCGTTATTTACATTCGAATGGATTTCCTTAAAAGCGGTATAAAAACTGTCCTCGGCACAACAGAGCCAGGTCAGCAACCTAGTCCTGCCGAAACGGTAAATAATTTATCAGATGGTAATTGAGGATAAATATAAACAAACCTTCAATCCAATTGCCACGTTCTACACCAGGTCGAAAAACTCGTCGATCGTGTAACGTCTTCCACACTTTTGGATGATCGTAGAGATGCCTGCCGAGCACTTAAAGCATTATCACGTAAATACCGAATAGAAGTGGGGGCACACGCTATGGATGCATTGGTACAAGTGCTGCAGAACGACTCCCAAGATGCAGAGATTGTTAGTTACGCACTGGATACTCTTTGCAATATTATATCGTGCGAAGAATTCGATGAAGAAGCTGACAATCCAACAGTCTCAGTTAATGTCGGTGAACAGTTCACTGAGATGTTTATTAAGACAACAGAGCGTGTAGCATTAGTTATGGCTTACTTGGATGAATATGACTTTAGAGTTCGACGTGGCGCTGTGCAACTTATGACCAATTTAATTACAAATAAAACACGGGATTTGCAAGAAATTATTTTGGTGAGCCCTATGGGTGTATCGAAGTTAATGGACCTGCTTACGGATACTCGCGAAGTCATAAGAAATGACGCATTGCTTCTACTAATTCAATTAACAAAAGGTATTACGCTGATGTTTAATCATTTCTTGTGTATATCTGTATATCATTTAATTATTCTTGAAATTCGTAGGAAATTCAAATATACAAAAGATTGTCGCATTTGAAAATGCCTTTGACAAAATCTTCGAGATAATCCAATACGAGGGTTGTTCAGATGGTGGCATTATTGTCGAAGATTGTCTTATTCTACTTCTCAACTTATTAAAAAATAATTCGAGCAATCAGCAGTTTTTCAAAGAGGGTTCCTACATTCAGAAGCTGTCACCTATGTTTGTTTTATCATCCGAGTCCGAGGAATTCGGCTGGACTCCCCAGAAGGTTTCCAATTTTCACTGCATGCTTCAAGTTGTTCGTGCTTTAGTAACACCTAGCAACCAACACCAAGTAATTGCTGCCTGCCAAAAAGTTATGCGATCTGCAAAATTGCTCAAATATCTGTGCAACATCCTAATGAGTAGCGGAGTGCCCGCGGACGTACTCACGGAAACAATTAATGCAGTAGCGGAAATTGTACGTGGTGACAGAGATAATCAAGTTGATTTGAGCCAAGTTATGGCTCCGAGCAATCCCCCACGCCCTGTCATAGTCGTTTTGCTTATGTCGATGATTAACGAAAAGCAATTACTGGCCTTACGCTGTGCTGTAATATATTCATTCCAATGTTATTTATTTAAAAACGAATATGGGCAAAAAGACGTTGTCCGAACCCTATTGCCTTCATCCGCAGATGAAGTGACAAGTTTGACAACGGGACAACTATTATGTACTGGGCTTTTTTCCACTGATTCCTTGGCGAATTGGTTTTCATCAGTTGCTTTGCTTCATGCTCTTTTGGATAATGTTGCACAAAAAGAAGAGCTATTACGCGTTTTACTAGCTGCTCCTGGTGGACAGCAGCCCACAACTTTGCTGGAACAATGCATAAATCTTTTACAAAATGAACGTTCTAAATTACAAAGCAAAGTTGGTCTACTGATGTTGTTAAGCGTTTGGCTGGCACACTGTCCGAGTGCAGTCAAAACCTTACTTGGCACGCAGGGAATAATGGCCTACATGACAGCTCAAGTGAGTGCTCACGAGCACGATGAAAATGAATATCTAGTTCAGGGTATGTGTGCTTTTCTGATTGGGCTGTGCGTTCAATTTAACGATAATTCCTTAAATGGCCAAAAGAGAGATGATATTTGCCAGGTAAATATTCCACAATCAATGTGAAATCAACGCTTATATATAAATAGCCTTTACTTACTTTCAGTTAATCATTAAGAGAATTGGACAGGAAACATTCTGCAATAAACTCAATGAGGTGTCTCGCCACGAGGCCTACATACGTGCTTGTAAGCAGCCACAGATGCGAGTCAAATCAGCTAGTGACTTATTACTAGACTACGAATACTGCAAAATGTACAAAGGTCTTGAAGGTAAGCAAAAACATGTCTCCAGGGATTTCAATTGTAAAAATAAATATCAATCGTCGTTGTTTTGGTTTTTAGCTCTCATTGGAAAACTAGTTAGTGGTGTTGATATCAATGGTATAGAATTGACAGAGCTAACATTAAGTTCGGAGGCATCAGCTCTAGTAGCTCAATACAAGGGTATCATACGTGGCCTTGATGATGAGATCAAATCTCTTAAGCAAGCTGTGAATCAACTTAAGGGAGAAAATACAAGCTTAGATGAGAAATTAACGCATACACAAACAACCAATATCCAATTATCAGATCAAAACACCCTTTTAAAGGCGCAATTAACGGCTATTGAAAATAGGGCTAAAATAGAGATGGAAACAGCGAATATTCCTGTGGCTAATGCGGCCGATACTGAAAGTTTACTAAATGCAACTCAGTTCCAATCGAATCTTTATCAAGCTGATAATCTGCGTTTATCCAAAGAATTGGAAACTTTACGAAATAAACTAAGCAAGGAAACTAATCGAGCCAATGAAGCTGAGGGAGAATTACAAAAGCTCCAAAGAGATCAAGAAGATTTATTGTTACTTCTTTCAGATTATGAAGAAAAAATTTTGCGATACAAAACACATCTGCAAGCATCAGGATTTAAATTAAGTGACGACGAAGATGATTCGCCAAGATTAGATTCGAATAAAGATAAAAACAAAAGAACTGAAATCGATAGCGCAAATACAACCAATGCACCAACAGAAGCGCCTTTCATAAGTTGAATGCGGACGAAGTTTAACAAAGAGAAGAGAGAAATATAAAAAATACGGGATATTCACATTCAAAACGTATTTTTTCATTACCAATTGTAATTATCAATTCCAATAATTTAATGCTAATTCCTTATTTAGAAATTTATAAAATTTCACCTTTTACGTTTAGAAACATTTATCACAATTCTTCATAACTACAATATTGTTTTTTTTTTTTTGTTAAAATATGCGAAAACATGTCCATCTATTGGATAGTACTGAATATATTATAAATGTATTATACAACTAAATTGTTGTAATGTTTCAACACGTTTTAACACCCTACGAACGTGATTGTTCTGCTGGATTAAAACACGTGTGCATTTCCAATTTAGAAACTGGTGAACTTGTAATACAATTCAAATACGGAATGCTATGGGACACAGAAACTGCCTTTAGAGTAGCACACCAAAAATTCCTTTTTGCCATTTGGAAGACGATGGAATTAAACAGTCTGTTTAAAGTTGGATTCTTGTTTAATAACTAAATTTTTCCTATCTCGACCATTCCGATCCTCTTTCCAAATTTGAAAACTGCATCTGATATCAAGTGAAGAGTTATTATTGAGTACCCAACAATGACAACCTAATATTCAAAAAAAGTTTCATTCCATTTACGGGTATATGTTCGTTAACTACCCTCTTGTAGCCACATCCCTGAAGATGGTGACTGGCTGACCATCTATTGGTGATGGATAGATCAACAAATAAATATTTATTGAAATGAATTGCAATAAAACGGCAAAGCAAGAAAAAAACTGATAAGATTCAAATTAGTTCATAATATATTCGTTAAGTATTTTCAAAAGAAAAAGTCACTGTCTGCTAATTTATTCTACTAACTGATAAGCCGCCTAATAATGATCTGTTCAATTCAGTTCTTAACAATTTCGCGACGCAAGTAGGCCTTCGCTGTAGATCAACAATTCTTCCACTCACCCTTAATTAATAAAACTCATCCTTAATTTAAAATGTTTCTTTTAAAAATTTTATATTTACTGGCAACAGTTTATTATTTTTCAAATATAAATTTTCTAAACGCACTGCCACTGGATTCTAAACTGATTAATAAAGGGCAAGCGTTCCGAAATATTAAAGTGCCCTCACCGGAAATTGTAGGTTCTAGTTTCTTATACGCGAACCCAAACGAATTAACGAATTATTGAATAGTTGAAGTTCATGCGTCGTTTTGGTTACTTAGAACCGAATCCCAGAGATTCGGAGGCTCTTTATCATAAGTCAGCAATCGTTGAAGCCGTAAAAAATATACAAAAATTTGGAGCAATCAATCAGACTGGAGAACTCGACGATAACACTCTGCAAGTAAATTTAAATTTTTAAACAGAGATAGTCGAGTTATTTTATGGAATTTCTTATAGCTATTTAGCACACCGCGGTGCGGAGTGCCTGATTTAAGCATACCAGCATTGAAAGACTTTACTAATGAAGCCATCACATCAAATTATTCTACCTATAGAATGAGAAAAAGGAATAAACGATTTGTAGTGGGAGCTCAGACTTGGACGAAACATCAGTTAAAATATTTGTGAGATAAATATTTGAAGCAGTCTCAACATATTAGGAAATTTTTATTCGTTTACTAGAATTGCAAATCGATCTTTAAAAATATCAACGTTTCAAATTGAACGCGATATTGAGCGCGCTTTTTCTATTTGGTCACGTTATAGCGGATTACAATTTGAGAGAGTAAACAACTCTGAAGCTGACATCATTGTGGGTTTCGGTTCTTTCTATCACGGAGACAAGTAAGGCAATTGAACTCTGAGCACGTTCCCGCATTTCAATCTTTATAGTTTTCCTTTTGATGGTCCGGGCAATATCCTAGCTCATGCTTATTATCCATACGAAATGGGTTCTTGGGGTGGCGATATACACTTTGACGATGACGAAAACTGGAAGGAGAATTCAATTAATCTAGAGAATGGAGTAGATTTTTTTTCTGTGGCTATTCATGAAATAGGTCATAGTCTTGGCTTAGGACACTCTCCCATCTATTCATCAATTATGTTTCCATATTATAAAGGACCAAAGCACAATGCACTCTATAGTGATGATATATTAGCAATGTATGAAATGTATTGTAAGCATATATAAAATGATCCTATTTTAATGAAAGTAGACCTGTTGTAGCAACAATTTTCTTTTCTTATTAAGTAAGCAAACAATTTTATGTAAATCACACAACCACGCCGGCTTTGGACGACGGAGAAGTCATTCTATCTTCTACAATTAGTACGAGAAGCAAATCTCTTATTACTACCACCCCGGATTATTGCGTGGGAGATTGTGTAACCCTTGATAAGTATGAGGTATAAAATTCATTTAAATAACACTATGAATTACAGATCGTTAGCGTTCTTGTATTACACAATTTCACAGAGTAAAATATTTGTACGCAACACATCTGACGACTACAACAACAGACAGTCAGAACATCTAGAAATCCCTGACATTTGTTTGGGTTATTTCGATGCCGTTACTGTAATCAATGGTTCAGTTTATATATTCAAGGGCAAATACGTATGGAAACTTACTGAAAAATATACTATTGCTAACGATTATCCTCGCTGTCTTTGGGATTTATTTCCCTTCCTGCCCGCCGATGTACGTTCCATTGATGCTGCCTATGAACGCTATGATGGAGCAACGGTTCTATTCATAGAATCTGTTTTCTGGGTATTCCGGGGTTCAGAAATCCTAGAAAACAGCCCTAATAAATTGATGGATTTAATTAATACAAGGAACCAACTTATTAAAGTGGATGCCGTTATGAAATGGCGTAAGTGAACGTTTCTAAATTGGAAGAATTTCTTCGGGGAGATGTATACACGGTTTTATAATTTAGCTAAAAACAATCGCACCTACATTTTTGCTGGATCCATATTTTGGCGTTATAACGATCAGCTTAAAATTTTGGATGCTGGATATCCGAAACCTATGAATCGTTGGCCAGGTATACCAAGTAACTTAAATGCAGCTACCACGCTGAATAATGGTAAAATGCAATTTGATCTTTGATCTCCAGCCGGTATTGGATTTTAAATAAGCATATTTTTAGGAAAAACTTACTTCTTTAAGGATGACATTTATTGGCTATATAATAACAAATACTTACGTCCTGAACTGAATTATCCTAGAAGGGCTTCCGTCGCTTGGCTGGGCTGTTCATCTAGAACAACTAAATCGCCGTTGCATAACTTTAATACAAATGTTCCATTTATTTCGTCTTTACCTTCGATTTCGCCTTCGATTTCAATTTTGTCTTAAGCTTAGCAACATTCTTTGGTTTAAAATAATGTAAAAAATCTAACATTCGGATATAATACATTATGAAGAAATACATAATTCCTATACTGCAATACAAAGAGGTCAGTAATAAAGGCATAAATGGGCATTTCTTATTGAAACCCAGCAGCCAGTCGAATACGTGCTCGTAGATCGGTAGCCCCAAAAATCCTAATGAATAAATTTTCTCGTATAAATTCAAACCCGGAGGACCGTTGAATACTCGGAGTATTTGCCCATACATTCCACAGATATAGAATAGATATAATGCATATCGAATCAATATCAAATCGACGTGATAAAGTAGTGGAAAAAAGGAAAATAAGCCCACAATACTCAATTGATATGTGAATTTGGCTTCGGCAAGTTCTGTCATGGAAAGTAGCCTGGAAAATAAAAAATAGGGTAAAAATAAGAAAAACATCTAGGAGAATAAATAAAAAAAACAAGTCGGCAATCTTATAAAAGGTCGCGTTGTACCAATTTTTTATTATATTTTTCCTAAGACAAATACTAAGCGAGCAAAATCCATAGGAAAGCGTGATCATGTCACTCTTTTCACTATAGATATTTATTTCAAACCCTTAATGCCACTGTTTTAGATTTAAGTAAATCAGTTACTTACCAACACTTACCCAAGCGGTATTAAAGTCATCAAAATAGCTTTCTCATGCACATGCCAACCAAATATGAATGCAGTACAAGAACACAATACAGTTGAACGTATAAATGTTTTATGGCGGTGCCTGAAAAGGGAAGGAAAACCAGCAGTAGATTAATTTCTTATATAAATAATCATTTAGCACGGAAATTATTTCATTTTCTTCGCTGTTACCTTTTTTCGGTGTAACACCACAACTTAATTAGGCAAGGCAGCATAAATAAAACAGTAAGAGCAAATGTAACTGATGGTGTTATTGTGGGTAGAACAACATGTTTGTATTGTTGCACCAACCCCGATGTGTAGCTTACTTCACCCTTTGGACGTTTAGCCAAAATTAACGAAGCTGCTTTATCCACAGCATTATAAATAGCCCAAAAGTTTGGGGCCCAATAAGCATGAGTAAGACCTCGACCGAATGGAAACAAACGCGAAAATATCTAAAGAACATCCTAATTACTAAATATGAACATTTACTTTTTGATTTTTTTTTCAATTTTTGTACCTGCGGTAATTGTTTATAAAATGGACCAAAGGATAACATAAAAGGGATCATTCCAACAGCAAACAGTTTTACA
The DNA here is from genome assembly GCA_963966595.1 of Physocephala rufipes. NCBI lineage: Eukaryota > Metazoa > Arthropoda > Insecta > Diptera > Conopidae > Physocephala > Physocephala rufipes. The sequence continues at coordinate 36,798,170 of OZ016504.1, forward strand.
AAATTTATCAGATTTATAATTCCATCCTTCATGCAATAAAACTTTAGAAAATAAACACCAAACGCTGGTGCTACGTACAAAAATATGTGTTTAAAATTTAAGAGAATTGAAAAAAGGAAGGCAGAGATCAGAATACGATTCTCAAGCAAAAAGCTTATGCTGAGCAACAAGATACCGAACAAGAATCCATTGTATTGAAAATGGATATGATCAATAAATACAAGACCCGCATTCCATAAAAGAACCAATTCGGTAGCTATGCGCTGCGGTGTTCCCTTTGGTATTTTGAGCGCATCGATACATCTGAAATTGTAAATTACACCAAAATGAAAAACAATCTTATAAAAAAAACTACCTTAAAACACCAAAAGCGTATAATATATCGACTGCGACAACAGACGATCTCTGAAACCAAATAGTGAGTTCAGAAGCATAGTTATGATTATCCAGCAGGAGCATATTCGGGTCCACATATTTTGCCACGTGTGAAAGCAACCATTCGAAATATGCAAAAAACGGTGGATAGTCTAGAGTCCATTGGCTGCTTGTATCTGTATACCACTGATCAAGAGGCAATGAATATGTGAGGGCTAACCAATTGCGATGCACCTCGAAATCAGTTGACCGGCTACGTAAATTCGAAGTGTATGATCAGGTGTAAACCAATTATTTCATGGGCAGCTAACAAAATTAAAATGAATTCACTTACGGTGCAGGAACCAACAATAAATTGACTAAACAAACCAGTCCAAAAAATCTCCAGAAGTCATTCAATGCTAAAATACTTTCCATCATTTTTATTAAGAAATTGTTTGCAGACCACTATGAAAATACTTTAAAATGAAAACTGTACTCACAACCAAAACTGTTCTCTTTTATCGGCAGAAGAAACTTTTTGAGGTTATGTTTCTATTAGTATTCTGGGTACTGCCAGTACAATTTAATAAATTTACTACCATTGGACAACTGCCGATTGGATTTTACTTTCTAAATATATGGTTGCACAGAAAGTCTGGAAAATGAGCAGTTGATGTAATCGCATGAATTAGCACAATAATCTTTATTAATCAATCAATCAATCTTTATTAATCAATCTGTATAATATCCTTTTATAGTTTTCTACGATGTTCTATATAATTATCGACTGTTCTGAAAATTGATTATTTTTTTAAATTGCGTTGTTTAAAAGGTTGCAGATGAATGCCTCAGATCCGCTAAGGCTAAAAATTAGCAAAACAAAAAAAGTTAAGTATTCTAAGACTTAACTTTATTAATTATTTATATTAATTAATTTTTCATATTTGCGGCAATGTGTCATAGTATTGAGTAATATATTGAAATTTATTATGAGGGATTATTGGATCATTAGGCCTATCGTAAGTAGACAATTAAACCCAGAAGAGAATCATAGATAAATGATATCTACGTAAAATATTATGTATTTCCCAACTATTTCGTTTTCTTTGTTATTGCAAATGAGTCTGATTCTTTCCCGAGTATTTACGAATAACAATTTCTATCAATATAACAATTTCTACTAAGATTTATCTACCACACATGCATTTCTCGCTTGTAAATGGTAATGCCGTTGTCAATTATGACAGCTACTGTCATTTTCTGTTAAAATCTTTGTAAATGGACGCCAAATCAGCCAATCATGATCAATGGCGGATGGCAGAGGTTTTCTATTGGAGATTTGTAGATATTTCAGCCAATGCGGTTATTGGTCTCTTTGTTCGGTTTCTGTTGATCACCCTGCCTCTCATTGGACAACAAAAAAGTCTTTAATATTCAAGAGATATTCTTTAACGCACGTGCAGCGCTCTGAATGAAATTGTTTTGATTTGTGTTCAATCGCGCAATTCGCATCAGATAATTGCCAACAATCTAGGACTTACGCAGTTCTTGTGCAACTATTGGGGGGAAGGTGAAATTTCTAAAACATTTTATATTGCCACCAGAGATGTGCCCCACCATTGCGTTGAAGTAACGCAATATCAAGTGTTAACAAAAATTTAAGTAATATTTTTATTAGTGATCGCAACGCGCGAGAAAAAAAATTTATATAGTGAACATGTTCTCAAGCAGTAATAACAAGTTTTCAAGGTAGACAGATCATTTTCTGAACTAATTAAAAAGTTAATCAAACTGTTCGTGTTTTCTAGTTCGATTGACAACACAATAACGGTCACCCCAGTTAAAATGGAAGTGGATGCATCCGGTTCATATCCATCGACGAGTGGTACACTTGCTGCCACAGTCACATCAAAACGCCCTACAAATTGCAATACATCCACTGTTTGTTCAGCTTCTATTTACGCTACACAACTGCCTAGTGGAGCGACACCGAAAGAGAAAGCTTCTAAACAGCACCGAATAGCAGTTCATAAAACCCCACCAACTATTGATAATTTTTGGCCGAATATTATGAATGAGGTACGAAATATTCAACAAGTCGACGCTAAGCACCAAGCTCTGCCATTGGCGCGAATAAAAAAAATAATGAAATTGGATGAAAATGCTAAAATGATAGCAGCTGAAGCACCCTTACTCTTCGCCAAAGCCTGCGAGTATTTCATACAAGAACTGACCATGCGAGCTTGGGTGCACACGGAAGAGAATAAAAGGCGCACGTTACAGCGCTCCGATATCGCCCAGGCTATAGCGAACTACGACCAGTTTGATTTTCTCATTGATATTGTTCCCCGAGAAGATATAAAACCATCCTCAAACGCTTCACATCATACCAAAAGAGATAACCAAGCACCCGCCACAACAACCGCGACCCTGTCTATACCTTCGTCCACTATTAAGGTCGAACAACCTCAGATAGTTACCTATAGCACACTCACACAACCAGAATCATTGGCAGCTACGCAGCAGAGTTTGCAGGCGACGCCACAGTTGCAAATAATTCAACACTCTGCATCTACAGCTCAACCACAGCCACAATTACAATATTTTATAACAATACCGGGTCAACACGGACAACATCAAATGATTCAACAGCTGCAGCTGCAACAGCCGCAAGTACAGCAGCAGTTGTCGAACGGATTGACTTTAACGACTACTACTGGCAATCCCCAATTAGCTGGACTAAATATAGTTGCTCCTCAGCCGCAACAATTAATATTGACTACAGGCCCAAATGGGCAGCTTACAGCTACACAGGCTTCTGCTCCTACTGCAGCTCAGCAGCCGCAGCAGGCGACACTTTTGCAGAATTTAGCGCAACAACAACAGCAGCAACAACAGCTGAACAATCAGCAACAAATTCAGCTACTACATCAAGTTGTTACACCTAATGGCGATGTAACAAATGTTCCAGTATGTTATGAGATTTAATTACCTAAGCAAAAATCATTCACTGAATCACTCTCCCTTCGTTGTTCCTTTAGATTTCTATTAATGCCAATCAGCTGCATCTCTTGCGTCTTCAAATGCAGCAACAGCCGCAACCACATCAGCAAACTCAACAAGTTATTATACCGGCACATTGCGTCAGCACGGCCTCAGCCCCTCAAATGCTACAGTTAGGAGCTACATCCACTGTGACAGCACCAAACACCCATTCCAATACAAATGCTACATTACAACTCGGTCAAGTGCAAATTGCCCATTTCCCTCAACAACAACAACAACAGCAGCAACCGCAACAACACCAACACAGTAGTGCAAATAATGGCACAAGCATTTTCCTTAACACTGGACAGCAACAACAAAATCCAAACAGCTCTGCAGTGAGCCCAGAGCGTAGCTTAGGCAACACATATCGCACAAATTGCTAGCAAGGGAATATTCTCCTCTAATCTAAAGAATAATAGTTTTAAAAAATGCTATATACTTACAAAAACATGTGTATTCTTATAATTTCACAAAATGTGTTATAGGTATTTATATTTCAATTGTGGAAGAAGCACGTTTGTTAATGCTTATTTTTAATAATAGTAAATCAGCCAAATTATTGTACTAATTATGAACTAATAACAGAAATATTTATTTCTTTTTTGTTTTTTTAATTATAAAGAGTAGTTAAGAATTTCATCGAAATTTCTAGGAAGTGGAATTTATCTATGCGCACATACATATTGGTATAATTTAATTAAAGTACGTACAGCCTTCTCTGTACACGAAAAAAAACATAAATTTCCAAGATCTGTATTATAAATTTTATAAACTGAACACACTTGTAGTGAAGAGAAAAAGTGAAATGAAAATAAAATTAAGAAACAATTTACTATTTTATCTCCTTTTTTTCAGATCAATTTAAATACACCTTATTTTGGCTGAATATTTAATATAATATAATTTCAAGTGAATTTTCGAAAAATTAAATTTTGGCATAAAGACATACGATAATACAAAAAGTAAGGAAAATATTCTAATTCCTGAAAATTCTTTACCTTTTATTGAGGGGAAATATGATTTCCTTCCTTTATTTTGAGACACGTTTTAAATTTTTTCTTTTTTATTTTTTATTAATTATTTTAATTTATTTCTTATTTTCAACACTACATAACCCTCTTGAAGAAAATACATACGTACGAAGTTTGTGTGAAACTTAAATGTCACCAATTTTTAGATGGTAATGCATAAAACGATGCTGTCAATTTCTTCATTAATGTCTGCAGAATGTTTTGTTCAGCCCTTTAAGTTGATAATCTAATTAATTATTATTGAATAGGTTTAGTAAGTTTATTGCTCTATTTTCATTGGCGTGCTAATATTTTATTAATATTTAATAATTCACGTGTACTCCATGGTTCCAATGGATCCGGTGGCGATTTCTGCTCCTTTTTACTTTCGCAATAAAACTTTTTTATTGGAGCTGAACGACCTCGGGAATCTATCGTAGAGATTTCGTCGTCAGTTATCGGAGAAATTCTGATTAATAGTAAAGATTAAATGTATAAACTCATTCGTCACTACTTTATTTATTATTAACCTGTTTTTACGGCGTATCCTAGCACTTTTCGAGGCTCGTGAGCCATGTCCTTTTTTTAATTGACTCTTTCGTAAATGAAATTGCCGCATAGTAGCATGTACTTCATCTTTAGTTGGTAAATCATAATCCTTCGCATTATCCTCATCACACACATCTTCAGTTTCCACTTCTGGTTCTTGAGTAAAAATCATTAAATTCTCAGAAACAGCCTCAAAATTAGAATCCTAAATTATAAAGGTTTGATTAAATGAGAAAAAGTAATGGATGCCGTTAAACATTTTTATAACTGACCAACGAGGGCTCCTGGGATAAGGTATGTCTTTGCCATACGGATGCTGCTTGCAACAGGTCTGTTGCTTCCTCAAGATCGTTCGTAATTATCTCAGCTTTTGAAAGGCTAATTTGAGTTCGTCTAGCAAATGACAATTTTCCCAAAATTGGCCCTTCTCCATCGCTCTCTTCACTTTCAATTTCGGCAATCATGTTTAAAAAATTCTCCATTTTCTTCGGATCGACTATATCCTTTGTATCCTGGAAAAGATTTTTAACGTTCGTTGGTAACGGAGCCGTGACGTCTGCAACAGCTTCAATTGTGTTGTTCGTTGTTTGTCTCTTAGATGTTGTCATGTTTTCACGTGCCTTAGATGTTTCGACTTGTGGAGGTAATAGTGTATGTGTTGATTTCGGAGTCTCAACCATACTAAAGGCTCTATTGGCTAGTTGCTTTAAGCCTGCTTCAATTTCTTTATCGCTGAGATTGGTATTTTCTGAGAGCAATATCAATTCTCTGAGAGGATCTGCAATAGGTCCAATCGAATTTGCTTGAGCTTCATGAATTGATGATGACGATAAAATTTTATTTGGTGAATTATTAGAAAACTGAAGCATATTCATAACATTTCCAAATTCGGAATAAGTATCCACATTATACGGATCCTTCAGTTTCTTCTTAGTCACTTTAATCGGGCTAGAAATTGAAGCGCGACCCCACATTAACCGTCGCATTTCTTCACCAGTCATTCCACGCTTTTTTAAAGCATTAAGTGTAACACGTCCAACACGCTGAAATATAAATCATATTTTTTAACTTGAAATTTTTAGCGTGGCAGATCGATGTCCCTAACATTGAACTGACCTTCCAATTAGAAACAGCTCCTTTACGTTGTTTCGCTCTTGTTTTGTTTTTGCTTTTGATAACCATTACGCCACGTACTTCAAAACCGGAATCGTCTATTGGCCCCAACGGTATTGAATAGGCTTCTAGATAACCCTTTGCATCAGCCTGAGGTACAGCCCGTTCTAAAGAAACAACAATTTTCGCCCACTGCAAAATGATAACATAAAAAATTGTCCTGAATTAAAGGGTGGCAATTACCTGTTTCATCCATTCTTTTTCCGATTGTTCAATAACGTGCGCATAAGTGTTTCCCATCATAGCGATCAACATATTCAGTAGAAGAATTGGTACAAATATCATAAATATTACAAAAACAGTTTTAGAAAGCTTGGGATAGGTGGTCATATTTAAATCAGGATACTGAAAGGATTGTTCAGATGAGTACCCTGTAAAAACTATGTACGTACAATATTTACATTGTAATCTCCTAATGTGGTTTGAAATAAGGCCATCCAGGTACTCGGGAAAGTGTTAAACATTGTAGACTGAAGCTGTGGATGACCTTTATAAAGGAAGAAAAAAGCCTGCGAAAATCCGCATAAGACAATACAATAGATAATGCCAAACGTAAACATATCTCCCGTAATCATGGAATATATCATGGTGACAAAAGGTCCGGTAAGGCGTATAGCCCTAAGTCATAAGAGCTATATTTATTTCATCTTGTATCAATATATATTTCTTATACTATATATTTTACCCTGCAAAAAACATTAACAGAAACCAACTTCCCGGTACAGCAAAGATAAGTATAGCCTCCTCAGTATCGATATCGCCCACAAATCGAAAGGGTATGCATGCCAAAATTAATAGATTAGACATTAAGAAGATGGCTTTTGCTGGAGCATTAGACTTAAATATACATAAAGTAGATTAATGCTTGGATTACAATTAATTAATGAATTAATTTTCTATTACCAATTGCTTTAAAAAAGCTGACAGTCCTTGATTTTTAATCTCGTCACCCTGTTGGAATATGACGTAACTAACAACACAAGCCATCGTTCCTAATTCTGCACAATACCGTACAATTGTTTTGAAATTATAATTTTCATTGATCAAATGCTTCTGTAGTTCATTTTTAGTTGAGTTGACACCAGTGTCAACATTAACCGGCAACATCCTAGCTTGTTCAATACTAATGCCATTGTCATCACCCGAATGCATTGGGCGTAAATAAACCGAAATTGATAGACAAAATAAATGTATTAAGAGAATAAATAAGCGTTTAACAAATTGATTTTGAGCAAAGGTTTTCCATTTCTCTTCGAGTAGACGTTGAATGATTCCACCATCCAACATATCCAAATGCTCTTCTTTGGTGCCATTCAGAATAATGAATAAAGCAGAGTTCCAATCTATTGAATAAATTACATAAAACAATACGTCTATCTATTTCAAAATTTGCCAATAATTCTTCTCATTCGGATTTCAGTAACGTAGCTTGTCTAGACGGTTAACATCTGAGTCGGAAGTGATGATAATTTTTTTGTGTAGGTTGATTTGGGTGTATATTCTTGGTTTCACACAATTTGTCGAATTAAATTTCCCCTAAATTTGATCAATTGTCGCCTCTAAAATTATGTCATCTGAGAGAGATCTGATTACTCTTTAACTCTCACCGTCCGTGGCTACGTTACTACCTAGAATTCTTTTTCACTTTGCTAAAATTCTATGCTATATTTTTTATTTGAAATTTGGTTTACCACCCAGAAAAGTTATTAAGCCTTACTTGTTCTTCCATCCGGTAGTAAAGTATCTAATGCATTTAATGGATAGCCAGAGCATGTGATATTACTATAACGCCAGAATTCTTTAGCGGATAGCTCCAACATCTCACGGAACACTTCCGCCCGTCCCAACTTGCAAGCTAACGTTAATGGAGTCAAACCAGAGTGATTACAAATGCCATTCTTTGCAGGTCTCTTAGGATGACGTAATGCATAACCAAACATATCCTTGAAACAACAAATATATAAACAAATTGTTAATCTTTAGGAAATGCGTAGGTAAGCTATCCCACCAATTTATCGCATACAACAACCATATGCAAAATCATATTTCCAAACATATCCTGAGCATCAGGATCAGCTCCACAGTCTATTAATAAATTGTAAACGCTCTCATTAGCACAACAGGCAGCCCATGCCAATGGATATTCGCCCATATAAGCCAAGCCTTCATAATCTGTAGATTTTGCTGGCTTGGAGCGTTGTTGATCGCGTGGCAGGAAAAAGCTACCAATAGCGCGTTGCTGAATATCAGCGCCAGCCTCTATTAAATCCGCCACCAATTCATTATTGCTGTATGCAATAGCCAAATGCAAGGCGCTAGTACCCAAATATTCCTCACCCTCCATTACGTCCGAAGCCAAATTGGGAAAAACGCGTAATAAAGTTCGAGCCAATTTAGTATGATTTTTCGAATCACAAATAATCAAAACATGCAATAAACTCTCCCCTAAAGCGCCTCGATATTGCATTTGCCAACAAGCTCTATGATCCTTCCATTTGCCTAGTGGATCGTGTATAGATAATGAAGCCTCAATTGGTATCGTTACTTGATTGTGATCACGATATTTCCAACGTAGGAATTCGGCTCTATTGATTATTTGTCCCCTGCCATTATCATACATAAAGACACCGAACTGCTCGCGTATTAATTGCTCGACACTTGCTAAACCGCCTGTAGTGATGGCCTCTACAAGATCACCGCCTGTGTTAATGAATAAAGAAAATGATGGACAACTCGGAGAAATATAATTAAAATGAAGAAGCTTCAGAGGTTTACCCTGTTTGTAGTTTGCCAATTTATATAATAGACATTGATTTCCCATTGCTGACGATTGTGATATTACTGCATCCAAAATAGCGCCAGGTTTCATTTCCAGTGACTTTTTTGGCAAACATTTTCTCAAAAAGAACTTCATTGTTCTTCAATTGCTTTCCAAAAAATGATGGATTATAATTTCCGTCCACCCAAACAAACGGGTTTTCGCATAATTTAAAATCTGTTTAGTCGATACCTGTTTCCATGGCTAGCACTTACGGGATACGGGGTGTATAATAATTAGGGTATTTATATACACTTTCATATATAAATAAATTTTAAATTAAATAAATATTTTTTACTCAAAAGTCTGAGGATTAGAAATTGAAGAGAAAAATGAATGTTGTGGTGGTTTTCATAAAAAAATAAATCAACATTTTATGGTATATAAATAGGTTTAATTAATATTTATTTCTAAATATTTTATCAGTATTATTGAGAACTATACATACACAAAATTGGTTTAGAGATTCATAAGATATTTGTATATTATTTGGTTAGTAATAGTATTATTATATTGTAAAACTTATTGTAAATAAAATACAATATTCACGATTTATGTCTTCATTATAAAAAAGATGTTGGTTATAAAAGTAAATATCATTATAATAAATGCATTAAAATGGAATTAATTTCATTACATATAATAAAAACCTAAAAACAAAAACACAATATAAATTTTAGAAAGTTAAAAAGGAATTACACATGATTGACGTAGAAGTTTCCTTAAAAAAACATTAAATATTCAGTAATTGTCAAGTAGTATTTAATAAAGTTAATGAATTCAAAGAATCATTATTTAAATTTAAACCTTGCGCCAAGTAAAACCTAGCGTAACTACTCTTTTTCAAATTTCTTGACTTCTCTAATACGATGCCTTATCGTAGTGTATATGAGTATAATGAAAAACAAAAGATGTGCTTAATTTTCACTCTTCATTACGATATGCTTTCGTTACGCTTACGTTTATTTCTTTACTGAATAATAAATATTACGCTACGCTACCGCTGAGGTTTTAATTGATGAGAATAGAAACGAAACGAACGAAACGAATTAGAAATAGATATATGAGAGAAATATTGATGATGATTCTATCACGTAACTGATTTTGTATGCATAGAGTTGGATGATCGTTAAGATCCTGAGTTATTTGTAGCCCTATTTCTTTAATATTCATATAAAAATTGGTGTATACATTATGGCATCATTTCATTCTTAGTCTTTTCGTTAATTATCGCCTGATTTAAAATTACGAAATGATTTTTTGGAATTACATTCGATTACTGAGCAATTAAGGTAAAACTCGTCGTATTTCGTATAGAGTTATTTTCTATTAAAATCTTGAACGTGTATATTCTTAAAACGCATCAAAACCTACAAAAGTACCAGACATTAT
>OZ016504.1:36813516-36815771 GCA_963966595.1 Physocephala rufipes
ACTGGTGACTGAGTTTTCTCTTCAATAGTACTCTTTGAACGGTTTTCATATATACGACGTCGTTCAGCAATGCTACTGCGCGCAGCCGAAAAACGATTTAATTCACCATCGGTTTTGTCATCACCTTCGATAGAATTTTCCGAAGATTCTGAATTATGTTGTTCGAAAATCTATTTTAATGAAAAGACGAACCGAGTAATTTAATTTAATAAAGAAAAAGATTAAATAAATTTGATAAATATTAGTAACCTTTTCTGAAGAAGGTGATTTTTCATTATCATCAGATGAAGACTGCTTGGTTAATGAATATATTGATGAAAATAGTATCGGTTTATTTTTTATTTTAATAGATGATTAATATTTTTAAAATAAATATAAAAACATAATAGTATTTAAGGTTTATTAGTTTGTTAGTATATTGCATATTGATATAATATAAAAACTAAACATATTTAAATTTATATACCTTCCGCCGTTCAGAAGTTGACAAAGATTTTGTTACCACATCATTGACATTCGTTAATGTCTCACCATTATTGCGAGAAGGTTCTGTAATTTAAAAAGTTGATGTGACTATATAGAAATCGTTATTATATCATAGCTTTATTTTGCAATACTCCCTAATAATCTTGCAATAGTAATTATAAAGCAGCTTTTTCAAAGAATTATTTTAGAAACATTATAATTTGATTTTTAAACATTAATATAATCTTTTGATAAAAAAATTGCAAACATCATATTTTATACCTTAAATAATTTACTCAATAATCCTTTGTAAAACACAATATTCGAAGATTTTTATAAACGGAAATACAAAGTGCCTAACGATATCTTTTCTTAACAAAATAACAAAAACAAAAATAAAAAAATCATTTGTTCACTTTAAAATTTAAAATTGTTTTTATATCCTATAAAAGGGAAAAAGGATATATTAACGTTGATACTAAGTTTGTAACGCAGTGAAGGAGCTATAATAGATATATAAAAGTAAGATGAACGTTATAAAAAAGAGATGAACGTTGGTATGAATATTTCATGTTAGGATAGGCTGGTTGAAAATATTATTGAAAATGTGCGAAATCGGACAACTTCCACGCCTAATTTTGGTACTTAATGTGATTTAAATAGTGTTTAGAGCTAAGTTTCGCAGGTCCGAGTACGAACTTAAAGGTGAAATTGTATATCCGAGTATACTACCTCATTTGAAAATATAATCAAAAAAAACGGGCGTGGTCCGCCCACAAGAAACAAAATACGTACAGGAGTACAGGCGTAAAAATAGAGATATTGACATAAAATTTGGCACAAATATTCCCAGTCATCATAGGATGGGTGGTGTTGAAAATGGGTGAAATCAGAAAACTGCCACGCGCGCCCCTTAATTAGAGCTGTTTCACAAAAAAATGAGCGGTGAAAAGAACAAATAAACCATGAAATTTGGTACGAATGTTCTCTATCATCACACACAGGCTGGTTATAAATGTAAATATAATAATTTAAATATGAATAAATAATATATTTAAATAAGCCGCCGACATTTAATTTGAACGTTGTTATCAAGAGATTCGGGAATAAGATATATAAGCTTCGGCCAGGCCGAAGATAACGATGTTACTAGTAATAATTTAAAATACTCTACAACTACATAAACGATATTTAATCACCAGACTCCACCTTACCCCCTCTTTTATGGTCTAACAAAAAACAGCAATAAACAAGCACGAACAGTCTCGAAAAATTCCATTAATTTTTGCAGATCAAATAATTTTGTCCGATATTTACTATTTGTTTCCAAAGTATATCGACTTACTCTTGATTTCAATCTCTACAATGAGATCCGGCGTGTTTTGTGAAATCGCCCCTGGTGCTGGTGCTTGTGGTGGATTTGTGGCACAAACTTCTTCAGCCGATTCCAGTGTGGTGGCATTCGAAGCAATATGAATATTTTCCTGAGATCCAGGTGCTAGAGGTACAGCGAATACTTTATCAAATGAAATATCCGCAGAACTACTTGAAAATGGTTTCGGTCCCAAACGAGGCTAAGAATAAGGAGAAAAATATAAATATAAGGCACTTGAAAAAAGAAAAATTATATAAAGAAAGATGAGTGCGTCGAAAATTGTGGGTAAATTCTAACGGTATATTTCTATATTTTACAAAAAAATAAAGGTTAATCTATTGAATATTAAAACTAAAATATATTTCACATATATCAGCAAATATAAAACTTTTGGTATTCAAAAACAACAACAAAA